>SJYV01011282.1:686545-701440 GCA_006410875.1 Neotragus pygmaeus
CTGTGTGTTCTTGCCCCCTCTTCTTAATATCTTCTGCTTCTATTAGGCCATACAATTTCTGTCGTTTATCGAGCCCATCTTTGCATGAAATATTCCCTTGGTATCTCTAATTTTCTTGAAGAGATCTCTAGTCTTTCTCATTCTGTTGTTTTCCTCTATATCTTTGCATTGATTGCTGAGGAAGGCTTTTTTATGTCTCCTTGCTATTCTTTGGAACTCTGCATTCAGATGTTTATCTTTTCTCCTTTGCTTTTCTATTCTCTTGTTTTCACAGCTATTTGTAAGGCCTCCCCAGACAGCCATTTTGCTTTTTTGTATTTCTTTTCCATGGGGATGGTCTTGATCCCTGTCTCCTGTACAATGTCACGAACCTCCATCCAATATATAAAAGAGAGAAAACTAAGCAATCAGTGAAAAGAGGGAGAGATATGATCCACCAGTACCTTGGATCACCCCCTCCATACCACCCCTCCAATCCTCTGTCTTTTTCTGTGGCTCCTCTCTTGTTTGCTAGGTGGCACCTTGAAGAGTATGAATTGCTCAGGCCTCTCAAAGTTCCACTTTTCTCTGAAAGACAGAGTCTTCCTCCTGGCTGGGCCATATACTCAAATTTTTCAGAAGGAATGGAGAGGTGTCTTGGTGGTACCTATGCCCTCTAGAAAACACAAAATCCTCCATTGTGCTAATTGTGGATGAGGGATGTCATTGAAACCTTTACTCACGTATTTGCATATATACTCCCTACCCCCCCCCCACCACGACCCTTTTCTTTACTTCCTTAGAGGGCTAACCACATCTGTTATTAGTGGCTTTGGTTTAAACTTATTTCTCTAATATACAAATTCTGAATGCACTTCTGTTTGTCACTTTTACATACTGCTAACATAATATTACATTCATCTTGTGTGTAGTATATATATATATATATATGCATGCATACATGCTAAGTCAATTCAGTTGTGTCTGATTCTTTGAGATGCCATGGACTATAATCTGTCAATATGATTCTGTAGGCAAGAATACTGTAGTGGGTTGCCATGCCCTCTTCCAGGGGATCTTCCTGACCCATGGATCAAACCCAGGTCCTCATGTCTCCTGCATTGGCAGATGGGTTCTTTACCACTAGCGCCACCTGGGAAGACCTTCTTTGTTTTAGGAGTTAGCAAATAATGCAATGAGTAACTAAATGGGCAGAGAAATTTGCAATTTTTTGAAATCCTAAAAAAGAAAAATGTTTAGTTAACATATCAATCACCTCACATAATTACAAGTTTTTTTTTTTTTTAATAGATATGTTAACCAAACTGGATTTAAATTCGAAATCTGTATGCAGGTCAAGAAGGTTGATATTGTTATATTAATTTTGTGGAAGTGTGTGTTCGAACAGGACATGGCAACAGTTAGAACAGGACATGGAACAGAGACTGGTTCAAAATTGAGAAAGGAATGTATCAAAGCTGTATATTGTCACTCTGCTTATTTAACTTATATGCAAAGTACGTCATATGAAATGCCAGGCTGGATAAAGCACAAGCTAGAATCAAGATTGCAGGGAGAAATATCAGTAACTTCAGATATATTGACATTACCCTTATGGCAGAAAGCAAAAGAAGAACTAAAGAGCCTCATGATGAAGGTGAAAGAAGAGTGTGAAAATGCTAACTTAAAATTCAACATTTAGAAAAAGATCATGGTATCTAGTCCCATCACTTTATAACAAATAGATGGTACTGCAGATGGTGAGTGCAGCCATGAACTTAAGATTCTTACTCTTTGGAAGAAAAGCTATGACCAAGCTAGACAGCATATTAAAAAGCAGAGACATTACTTTGCTGAAAAAGGTCCATCTAGTTAAAGCCTGGAGAATCCCAGGGACAGAGGAGCCTGTTGGGCTGCTGTCTATGGGGTCGCACAGAGTCAGATACAACTGCCGCGACTTAGCAGCAGCAGCAGCAGTTAAAGCTATGGTTTTTCCAGGAGTCAGGTATGAATGTGAGAACTGGACCATAAAGGAGGCTGAGCACCAAAGAACTGATGCTTTTGAACTGTGGTGCTGGAGAAGACTCTTGAGAGTCCCTTGGACTGCAAGGAGATCCAACCAGTCCATCCTAAAGGAAATCAGTCCTGAATATTCATTGGAAGGACTGATGCTGAAGCTGAAGCTCCAGTACTTTGGCCACCTGATGCAAAGAGCCGACTCCTTAGAAAAGACCCTGATACTGGGAAAGATAGAAGGCAGGAGGAGAAGGCAATGACAGAGGACGAGATGGTTGGGTGGCATCACCAACTCAATAAACATGAGTTTGAGCAAGCTCCAGGAGACGATGAAGGACAGGGAAGCCTGGCGTGCTGCAGTCCATGGGGTCTGAGTGTCGGACACTACTGAGTGGCTGAAAAACAACATGTATCTGTATCCATGTTGATATTGTTATGTTAATTTTGTGGAAGTATGTGTTCTCAACTTTCAGTATAAGTTGTGTTCACTGGGAATTAGAAAGCTTTGTCACATTTCTTTTTTCAAGGAACAGTTAAAAAGTGTGGGAATTACTTCTTTCTTATAAGTCTGAAGGAATACCGTAGTAAAATGATTTGAACCTGGAGTTGTTTCTGGAAAGAATTTCGTGGCAAGCTCTTTTTTTTCTTTTCTTTTGTCTCGTCTTTATTAATGCCATTGGTGTTCTGTTTATTCATGCTTTGTTTGGTGCCTTACATGTTCATAGAAAATATCTTTTCAATAAAATTTTCAAATGTATTATAATAAACTTCACATTGTATTCTTTTATTTTAAAAATTTTACCTTTATTCATAGTGTTCTTTTTTAATTCCATTATAGCTATTTGAATGTCTTCTCTCTTTTTTCCTTGATCCCTTGGTCCAGAAAGTCCCTTGGAGAAGGAAACAGCTACCCACTCCAGTATTCTTGCCTGGAGAATGCTATGGACAGAGAAGCCTGGCGGACTACAGTCCATCACACACAACTGAGCTACTAACACTCTCACTTTCACTTTCAAACTTATTCAAAATGTGTCTTTTTGTTTGGTTGGTTTTCTCTTTTGAAGAACTAGTTCCTAGATTTACCAGTTGACTAGTTCTCTGTTATCTACTTCACCAGCTTTTTTAATTTATTCTTTTCTAGATCCATTTGCCTTAGGCTTATTTTGCTGTATATTTTTAAATATCTTGAATTTAATAATCAGTTCATTTATTTTATTCTTTTAATATTAATGACGTTATTAAGGGCATTAATTTGCCTCTGAAAAGTGCTTTGGCACATTCCCATAAGTTTTTATTTGCAAAGCCTTTATTTTCATTTTGTTTTTTATTAATTTTGTTGAGTTGATCAATTTCATTATAATTAAAAAGAATAAACATTTTGTCTTCTCTTCCCACTCACAATTCTGTAGACTTTTCCTCCAACTACTGACAGTAAGCACTGCAGGCCAACCAAGGCAAACCTGATGTTTATTCCTTAGTAAGCAGTCCATTTTCTACCAATCTTACTCCAATCTAAAGTTGTAGAGTCATGGTCCACTTGGCTCTGCTACAGTAACAATAGTCCTCTGTTTCCATAGCTAGGCCTGGTCACTTTGATTAAATAATTTATTCCTTCATACCAACAGGCAGCAAATGAGTATCTGCCATAAAGGGTAGATGTAACTACAGTCTCCCAACCCACGCTTCTCTCTTGTCCTTCCTGTGTCCACCTGCACCTCAATGATCTTTTTATTTCATGAAGCAATGTGTCACTGCCTATGTTGTTCCTCATTCTACCATTTGGCATCCATGGAAGTTTTACTCTCCAAATGAATAATGGAGGGATCTACTGGTGGATATGGAACTGGGGATGGGGAGTTCCTGGCTGCCTCGGGGAGTGGCTCTCTCACAGTTTCAAACTACTGCAGGGCTCCTTGGTCCAGAAATGTCTCATGTCTGTGAGATGCAGCCATACAGATGTGAGTGCTTTCCTGCTTGCTCTATGTTATATCCTCCATGTCTTCTCTTTCAAAAGAAACATGTGGCAACTTCAGAAACTTTTAATCCCATCTATCACTCAAGTAACTCTTTATATTGCATTCAGATGAGGGGAAATTATAAATAAGTTCTCTGGGGGTCTCTGCTTGGGCAGCTTAATACCTCCCCATAGAATCCATGGGCATTTTGACGAAGAATTGAGGAAGAATACATGAGAACAATTTAACTGTTATGAGGCATCATGACTCTCAAGTTATAGAATCAGTAAATGCATTTATTTAACTTGATAGACCCATGAACTTACTTTACAGTTTTTATGCCCTCAACGGTAACTCACATCACATGTCTGGAGGTCTAAAGACCTAAATTAACAATGATTCTGCCTTTTCAAATATAGCAGTGTGTACATGTCAATCTCAAACTCTCTACCAAAACTTCCTCCTTAGAAATTCTGGACTGGTGAGATTTTACCATTTTTAGCTTCTCAAAGAACTGGTTCATTTACTAAAGAGAGATACTCAGTCTAATATAATTAATTTGTACTTAATGAAACAAAAATGCTTTTAAAAAATCTATCACCAATAAAGTTAACGACTGTTGATAGATCAAATCTTCAGTTATTTTGTAGTAATACCTTCCACCACGTGCTCTCACTCAATCAGCACGTCCTTCTTGGGGGAAATCAAAGGAATTCTCAGCCTTCAAGGACCACTGAGATGATATATATCTATCACAGAAATGGCAACATACTCCAGTATTCTTGCCTGGAAAATCCTGTGGACGGAGGAGCCCGGTAGGCTACAGTCCATGAAGTTGCAAAGAGTCGGACACGACTAAGCGACTTTACTCACTCATGAACCAATAACAAATTGCTAGAAATGGGTATATTGTTACTACTAAAATATGTGATATTAACATCTCCCACAGGAAAATGGGAAAGAAAACATTTCTCTACCCTTCTAGGTTCTTCTGGTTGGTATGAGAATTAAATTGACCTGAGACAGATGAATAGGAGAAAATGAAATTTGATTTCATACATATGAGAACCCCACCTACATGAGAGATTCAAAGACAGAAAGGTAAAATGAGGTCTATATGCCATACTGAGCAAGGAATGGGAAAGGGGCCTGGGCTTCAAAGATAGGAGGGTTATTCACAGAATGATAAGAAAAGCAGATGGTTGGTAATTAGATGCTTACCCTGCCATATAGATGGGACCGCTTAGATAAATTTATCTCTAGTAATAGCTCTTTTTCTAGGAAAAATCCCCAATTTAAATTCCTCTAAGTAGTTAAGAGAGGGGTAGTTGTTTCTCTTGAATCCATAGGGTCTCCAATGTGTTTAGCTCAAAATAGTCCACACGCTAAGTAACACATCTTAGGGAAGTCTGTTTTGAACCCACATATAGTTCACAAAAGGTCGATAAAGTAACTAAACTCCTGGCTGAGAAATCCTAGTCTGAAGTAAAGACAAAAAAGGTGGAAAGAGAGAAACCCCCAATAACTGCCCTTAGGATGGGAGAAGGAGCTGTCAATTAATTTGAGTCAGTAAAAATTTGCCTTCTGTTATACCAGTCAACCACTGAAGTCCTGTAGGAATTCAAGAAGAGAGATGAAAATGAATCAGAGGTGTTTCAATGTTCATTTTCCAATAAAAGGGAGACTTTGCCTGGGCATTGCAGAATCAGTGTAAATTGCAGAAAGAAGGGGAGAAAACATATATCTTAGGTAAGGAGCTACAACATTGAAAGAGAAGGAACTGGCAACACACTCCAGTATTCTTGCCTGGGGAATCCCACAGACAGAGGAGCCTGGCAAGCTACAGTCCATGGGATTGCAAAGAGTCAGACACAACTGAGCGACTTAGCACAACATTGAAAAGCACTCCAAAAAGCATGCATTGGCATGGACTCACGGCATAGCCATCAGGATACAGATTTTGTGTAAGTTTAAAGTTGCTATTAGGAAGCAATTATTGAATTAATTAAGCAAATAACTTAATAATTAATTAAGCAATTATTGAAATAATTTTGGAAAGGGGGTTTGGGATTTCTGATTCAGATGCAGATTTATTGAGACTTGAATTTATTGATAGAGAAAACTCAACAAAGGAATGTCAGGATTTACATTCCAGAGAACTGAAAGAAAATCCTTAACTGTCATGGTAAACTCTAGACTGGAGAAGGAGGATAAAGTGGAGAACCACTTTGCTGTACACTTAAAAGTAGCACAGCATTGTTAATTAACTATACTCCAATATAAAATAAAATTTGTTTTTTTTTTTAAGGTATCTTACATGATATGCTAGAAATGGAATCAGGAGACCTTAATGAAGGATTTAAAAGTTTATGGAAATTTTCAAATTACACAAAGAGAACGTTAAAAAGTGAAATAAGGAATTTTGTAAATTTGAACTCAAGCCTTTATTTTAGGGGAAAAAAAAGTGTACCTGACATGACTTCATTCATAAATGGTCATTTATTATGTAAAATCTGAAAGCTTTTTTTTTCTAATGCAGAAGTTATTTTAAAATGTACTCATTGAGTTTGCCTCTATATGTTTTTAATTGTTTTACAAATGGACATGTTTGTGGCTAAATTCATTTCTCCTAAGCCAATTTATGGGAAACAGACATACACTGAAATCCATGAAACCATCCATATTATTAGTAACACAGGGAAAGTTATTTTGCTTTTTGGTTTCCGTGTTCTTTACTGTGTCAAATAGATACCCAAAGCAGTGGACTGCAGAAAGAGTATGGGGGAAAGGAAATAAATAATTAACCTTGGTGAAGCTTAGGATGGGTGGAACTTTGAGTCTTACTTGCTAAACAATCATTGTTATCATGTTATTTGTGAACTTCCATAAGCCAGAGTTAATTTAGGTATTGAGTCTCTTTGATATGTGTGATATTGTGAGTTATAATAAGAAATATATATTTGGTCTTCCTTCCTCTTTCTGGCTCAAAGTTCTTAAAACCCTTGGGATTACCTAAGTGATGAAAGGGGTATAGGTGTCTCTGGATATGTTAATAAGGTGACTTTCGGACCCCACTTAAGGATGTGGACTGGTTGACTGTGGAAGCAAAAAAAATGCAATTAGAGGTTTAGTGTTTAATGGGAAGAGTGAACTACTAGAGAAGCGTGGACGCTCAGTGCCCTTTCTCTGCGCTTTGTCTTGTTTTATCTCTTTAATCTGGCTGTTCTTGAATTACATCTTTTTGTAATAAACCAGTAATCTAGTGAGTAAAATGTTTCTCTGAGCTTTGTGAACTGTTCTAGCAAATCAATTCAGCCCGAGGAGGGGGCTGTGGGAACCTCCAATCCGTGGCTGGTTGGCCAGAGGCCGAGGTGATAACCTGGACTTGCAGCTGGTGTCTGAAGTGGATGGGTTGGGACAGTCTTGTAGGACCAAACCCTTAACCTGTGAAATCTGATGCTCTCTCTGGGCAAACAGTGTCAGAATCGACTTGAATTCTTGGATACCCTACTGCTGTCTGAGAACTGCTTGGTGAAGTCATGGGGAAACCATTACCCTCATTGGAACTGGTACCAGAACCAATACAATCCATTACCTTATTTTAAAACTAGGTGTAAATGTTTGCAGGTGAAGACCAGGCTGTTTAATCTGCTGTGAGAAATAACCCTAAACAGGGAAGAAGCGAGAGTGTCCTGTGATGGACATCGTTGGCTAATCAAGAGTGGGAAGTCTGAACTCTGGTAGCTTGAAAGAGAATTCCGCCCCCATGTACCTTTCAGTCCTGTGATTTAATCTCCCTAAGCGACATTTTCTTCAACTATCAAATAGGAATAAATCCTCAGGCCTATCTCGTAAAGTTGTTGTGAGAATTACTATCCATATAAATATCCAGATAATCTATATAAATGCTTTGACCAGCACCTGCAATCCTAAGCTCAGGAAAACTCCAGACCAAGTTGCAGTGTACTCCTAGAGATGCTCTCCTTTTTGTAACATAGAAACAATTTCTCTTATGCAGGCTTTAACTGTAATTGTTACTCTGTGATCGGCTTTTTTTCAAAAATAAAAATGTTAGCTTCCTTTATCTCCTTTTGAATCTATTTAGCAGCATCAGATAGCTCATAGAAAATTTCTTGCCAGTTATTAATATAATCTTCTGTTTCAGCATCTTCTTCCCTCATAAATTAAAATATCGTTTAAGTCTAAAACAACCAAATGCACAGGCCAAATGGTCAGTTTGTTTTATTAAGGCTATTTGTAAAGAATGTCTCCTACAGGGTGATAAATGCAGTTTTATTCATTTTTTACTTTGTGCTATATTCTTCTTCTTGCTTCAGAAAGGAAACAGCTGTTACAAGAGTAAAATTTCATCTATTTTGGACAATTTCTTTTTTATTCTTCTGTAGATCTGTTGGGAAATAAGCTCTTTTAATATGCTGGCAAAGATTCTATTGCCTTGTGATAAAGTGAGGCTCTCTGTCCACTGGTAGGTGAATAATTTTATTCTACCATTAGTAAACAAACATAGACTTTTTTTTTCCCTGCTCTCCATCTTCTATTGATGGACTGACATTCCTGGTAATGGATTTTCCCTATCTTATTTTTTTGTTCTGTTAAGAAATGAGTTAAGAATCCATTCTTGGGAAACTGTAATAATTCTGTTCCTCTGTCTCACCATCAATCTGGCATTCACAGTCATGCAGTCTTTACTGTTCCCTTTACCCCCATCACCACCCATTCATGTTCAAATGCTCAAAGAGACTCACTCCAAACCCACCATGGGAAATCCTGCCTCCTTGCCTCAGGATGGAACATCCCCTGTCAGCCTTGAGGGGCATGGAGATGCTTGCAAGGAGTTGTTTGTTTTGTCATGATCCTCAGGTATCATCTTGTCTACAACTGTGTCATTGCAGCCTTTTTCTTTCCTGGTATCCAGCCATTTGCACCACGTGGTTACTTGAGGATAATGAAACAACCCTCTGTGAGGAGGCTGAGGATACAGAAACAGCAGCCGAAGAGTGTCTTCCTGTCTGCCTGGAGCCATGACTAGTGGGATGAGCGTCTTGTACTTCTTTATCCTGCTCGGTGGCAGCCACAAGGTTTTGAACAAAAAAAGCAAACAAAGCAGAACATCTGCAGGACACTTCTGACATACAAGGATGTGTTTGAACATCGTAGTAGCATTTGGAAATGCCTCTTTCATTTGACAGGATTTGCAAATCACATGTTTCCCCCTCAGAATAACTTGCAGTGTGGAAATGCTTCCATATGCTCCAAGTTGTTCACATCATTTTGCTGAAGGAGAAACAAAAAGATGAGCAGTGAGCCCTGGCTGTGACATGCAGGAAGCATGGAGTGGTGGCGGGCACACCCTGCGAGGTGGCCTCCATCGCCTCCAACGCCAAACACGTTGGACTCTCCAAACCCACACTCCTTGCTGAGGCCTGGTAGGTAGCTTCTGTCTTTAAAAGACACCTTAGTACAATTTTATTAAGAATTCTTCAAATTATTACTCTGTGTCAATGTTTCTCTGTTCATTTATCAGTGGGAAAACATAAATGTTTAGTTCTTGTATATCAAACCGTCAGAAAGGCTCATATTCCAATGGTCTTGTTTTTCTAAAACCTGGCAGAGACAAATCCTTTTTGCATATTCTTGTATCAGAGTCCATTCCACTAATCATTAATAAGGTGATAGCAGCTTCTAGGTCCAGAGTCAACAAGAATATCGGTTAAATGCCACCTTCCATTCCCTTCAGAAAATGGCTCTGACCCACTGAAGCAAAGAGGAAGACACAGTTGTAACATGCCTATAAAAAGCCTTTTAAAATCATGTTATACAAGAGTATGTTAAAGCAGAGATGCAGGAATGAAGCATGATAGTTAATTCTGGAGACTTCTCTGGTGGTCCTGTGGTTAAGACTCCATGCTTCCACTGCAGGAGGCACAGGTTCGATCCCTGGTCAGGTACTAAGATCCCACATGCTATGCAGCACTGTGAAAAAATAAATATTCTTTAAAAACTTTTTTTTAAGAAAAGAGCTAATTCTTTTATGCTAATTCTTTTATTTAATTCTTTTAATTCGAATATGCCCTCAATATTCAAGGTTCTGTATGACATTCCAAGGACTGATGGTTATTCACTCACTCCCCATTTCAACAAAATTTATTGAATACCACCTACTATGTGGTAGGCCAGAGATTCCAGATATGGTCACAGTCCCCTAAATTGAAGAGCTTATATTCCAGAAGGAAAATGTTAGAAAATCAAATGGATAGCAAATGTTATATTAAACAAAAAAGTCACCCTACAAGCTAGAGGATAGAGTGGCTGATCCTGCATGAGGAATCAAGAACAGTTCATGAAGGAAATGATCTCCAACCTGACTTTGAAGGTGAGAGGCATATTTCCAGGTGCCATATTAAAGATAAAGGTTTTGGTCCAAGGGAAGAGCATAGGTAAAAGTGTATGAGGTAGGTGTTTCCATGGAACATGAAAGAATCCACCTCTTTCAGAGCAGAAGGCCACAGGGGAGCTCAAAGGCAAACCTGACCATAACATGAGTGTCTGCTACACTAGGAGCTATTCGTGGAGAAGAAAGAGTGGAGCTCGCTAATCAGAAAAGTGATATCATTAGGATTTTTATTCTAGAAAAGTGACTGTAGACACAACATGAAGGATNTCTGAATATAAGAAAGGACATAGATAGGGTCTCTCTAGGGAGAACAGATACACACGAGGAAAGACTTAGAGACTGGGAATCCAATCAGGAACTCTGCACATCAACAGCACCCCTACCCCCTTCCAACAGTAGATTCAAGGAGTGATCCATTCATCAGACTAGTGGGCAGAGAGAAGACTCAAGAACACCCTCACTTGCCTTCTTTCTTCACAAGCACTCTGTTGGAACAGATATTTTGTTGTGTGATGATGGGTATCGATGGAAACACTATTTCAACCTGAAAGATCAATGGAGGCACAGATCTCAGATGAACGTTTTGCACTGGACAGATGAATTTTGCAGCCATTACTTGACAACTTTAAAGGAATGAAAGGTCGAGCTATTTGGAAACATCTGTAGAATATCCATAAGGCAAAAATGAACTGGGATGAGAAAACAAGAGCATAATAATACATGGGAGATGGCTGAGTAGGGTTGCAAAGAGATTCAAGAAACCAAGACAGCATTACAATTGTAAGGAGGAATAAATGCTTTTGCTGCTGTAGGAAGTAGACAGAGATGAGTAGGCTAAAACTGGACTTCTCTCTCAAAATGAAAGCACCTTTTCCACCCTCAAAACATATCTGAACTTGGAAAAACAGAACAAGAAAGATATGGAACTTATATTTTTCAAAAAATAACTACAAAACACCACTAGAAAAAGAAAAAAGACTTAAAGATGGATTTCCCTGTTTTGGGGGGCGGGTGGGGTTCTTTGTTTTTTGGCTTCTTTTTTTTAATTAGAGGACTTAAAAATAGAAGGGAAACAAGTCTCCCTCTGTTGGTAGGAATAGAAAACACTTTGACATTTCTTGAGAGGAGGCACTTTGGAAGTATATCACAGTGCTTCCAACTTTTTTCCGTTTATCATCATCATTCTCTCTTTAGACATATTAGAAAATTTCCCAAGTTGCCCCCACCCTGAAATTTGAGCACTGTAAGTTTTCTGAATATCTGTTTATGTACTATATATGTGTAACTGTGCTCTTTACAAAGAAGGAGCAAATTTTTTCCACCCTTTCCACAAAATTATTATTATAAACCCACAGTTTCACATACAAACTATAAAAATCAACCAAAATCACTTTCGTGCTCAAATTCTTATGACTGGTCAGTGGGAGCACTTCCTAGCTTAATCCTATGTCTTTTTGTCAATTAATCTGAAAAATCTTCCTTGCCTTCTGGCATAAGAAGCTGTTTCAGTCTTAATATGTGCCTTTCCCAGCCTGAAATAAGTCATTTAAGACACCATGATTCCCTCTGGGGCAAATAGTATTAAAGGCCAAGATCTGATTTTAGGGGTGCTCAACTTCACTTTCACTTTTCACTTTCATGCATTGGAGAAGGAAATGGCAACCCACTCCAGTGTTCTTGCCTGGAGAATCCCCGGGACGGCGGAGCCTGGTGGGCTGCCATCTATGGGGTCTCACAGAGTTGGACATGACTGAAGTGACTTAGCAGGAGCAGCAGCAGCTTACAAATGAGGTGATATCATTTGTAGGTCATATCAGTGGTCAGAAATAGAAAAAGTAATTTTAAATTTATGAATATATAACATATTTTCAATTTAATTTTACCATTACAGTGTTCTCAGCTTTATCTTATATATAAAATAAATTTTATTTTAAAAAGTTTTATTGGAGTATAGTTGATTTACAATGCTGTATTACTTTATGCTGTACAGCACAGTAAATCAGTTATACATACACATACAGCCACTCTTGTTTAGACTCTTTTCCCACATAGATCATTAAGGAGTACTGAATAGAGTTTCCTGTGCTGCACAGTCGGTTCTTATTTATTTTGTATATAATAGTGTGTGCCTCGTAACCCCAGCCTCCCAATTTATCCCTCCTGCCACTACCTCTGGTAATCATAAGATTGTTTTCTACATCTGTAATTCTATTTATGTTATGAAACAAATTTTAAATAATGATACTAATATTGTTACTGGGAGCTCAGCTGGTAAAGAATCTGCCTACAATGTAGGAGATCCCAGTTCAACTCCTGGATAGGGAAGACTTGCTGGAGAAGGGATAGGCTACCCACTCCAGTGTTCTTGGGCTTCCCTGGTGGCTCAGACAGTAAAATATCCACCTCCGATGTGGGAGACCTGGGTTTGATCCCTGGTTGGGAAGATCCCCTGGAGATGGGAAAGGCTACCCACTTCAGTATGCCAGCCTAGAGAACTCCATGGACTACAGGGTCACAAAAAGTCGGACACAACTGAGTAACTTTTACTTTTACTTTCAATATAACCACTGAATGAAGTTTACAATTTTTATAACTTTTATCTTTAGATTCATGATATTACATTTTTACGTTAGTACCATATATCATCTTTTTTTCAATTTTTTCATACTTTTTATTTTTATTTTCTACTTTATTATTATTATTATTACTATTATTTTTTACTTTACAATATTGTATTGGTTTTGCCATACATCAACATGAATCCACCTTGGGTGTACACGTGTTCCCAATCCCAAACACCCCTCCCATCTCCCCCACCTTCACACCATCCCTCCAGGTCATCCCAGTGTACCAGCCCCAAGCATCTTGGACCCTGCATCAAACCTAGACTGGCAATTCGTTTCTTATAAGATATTATACATATTTCAATTATTTCTATTATGTTACCAACTTGATATACAAGTATATCTATTTCAATTTGCTTTAAAATTTATTAATACTTGTATGATTCAAAAGTTAATAAAAGAAGGAGGACACTGAAATGTCTCATCAGGGAACTATTTCATTGGTTTCTTGTTTATTCTTCCACTGTTTTTACAAATATGTACGTAAGTCCCTCTCCGGGAGATGGTGGAAGGACAGAGAAACCTGTTGTGCTGTAGTCCATGAGGTCGCAAGGAGTCGGACGCTACTGAGTGACTGAAAAACAACATAAGAACTAAAAATATCTCTTACTCTTGTGAAATTAACTTTACTAATTAGCAGAGCTTTCATTTAATATATATAATACATAAGTTAGCATCTTTTAAAAACCTGCACAAGATTTTTTTATAGCTACATGTCATTTTGTATATTTTTTCAGTGATCGTGTACTACTTTTGACCTTAAAACTCAGTTTGACTCTTTTTTTAAATTAAGAAACACATTTCAGCCTTAACCTTGCTTGTCCTCTAGGCAGCATTTGGCTTCACCCTCCTTTGGAAATGTTCTCCTTTTCATTTCCATGGAACACAGCCCTTGATTTTCCTGCCACCAAGTTCTCAAGGCCTTTGAAGTCTCCTCTTCTCATTATCCCTTAAATGTTAGTGTTCTTTGGGAACTTTCTGATTTGATTCATAGCCTCATTATTCTGTGCTTGAAGCTAAAAAAAAAAAAAAAAAAGCTTGAGTGTCTAACTTAAAGAGTCATGTAGAGATGGTTGGGAGATAAGTCATTCTAAATGATAACAGTTGAATTCCAGACCATTGTAAACAGCTGTCCATTCTTAATTAAATGCAGTAAATTATGCTTTATCATATATTCATATTCCCAAACCGCTGTTAATCAGATAGATGATATATTAACCTTGAAACATCACACTTAATAACAACACTCCAAAAATAAGACATAGCCTCTAGTATTATTCTAGGTTAGTGGAGCATAGTTTTATTACATCTATTTTGTACATGGACCCTTCTTTGTAGGAACATTCACTGTGCGGCTAAGATTATAGAAGTTCTATATCACAAAAACAGAGGAAATGTGTTTCTTCATAGTGGGAGTCATAATTAGTCATTGAAAAAGAACCTCAAGTGTGTTGAGAACTTGAAATACATGGATTTATGTCAAAAGAGAAGATAGCAAATGTAAAGTTTCATACTGCTAGGGAGATAAAATTACTGCAAAGCAATGACTGTTTAATTCAAGGCCAAAATTTCTGCAAAAGCTCTGAAATAAAAATGTTGAATAATCAAAGACAATGGCTCTCACTGTATTAAGCTACAGGTCTGATAATTCTTACTAAAAACAAACAAAAAAATGCCATGCCATCGCAAATGGGTAACATAAAAAGATAAGAATGGAGGGATCCAGACACAACCTAGTCGTTCCTCTGAGAATGTCTCAGGATATTGAGGCTTTATCTTATCTCTACAATTGTAGACAGAAATGTTTCTCATCCTCCAAAATCATTTATGTGATTCAAAATAAAAATCTCTTCTTGGTGACCAATTAACTGTAATTGTTGAAATTACAATCCAGGTATATCTCCTT
>SJYV01011282.1:702016-748366 GCA_006410875.1 Neotragus pygmaeus
TCAGTGATGCCATCCAGCCATCTCATCCTCGGTCGTCCCCTTCTGCCCCTGCCCTCAATTCCTCCCAGCATCAGAGTCTTTTCCAATGAGTCAACTCTTTGCATGAGGTGGCCAAAATACTGGAGTTTCAGCTTTAGCATCATTCCTTCCAATTAAACCCCCTTTAATAAAGTTTCCAAACATTAGTCTATACCTATTTTCAACCATGAGTCTTAGATTATATTTCAGGACAATCACAGTTGTCTTTTAAATGAGTCACCTCCTAGATTGGTCTCAAACTCATCTCTGCTCCTTTCCAGTATGTGCATAAGTACAACATGAGAAAGTCTGGAAGGGAAATGATGCCCATTTATCTTACCAAGAACTGGTACAATGCAAAGAGGTCAATATACGCATAGTTCGGGGCTTCTCTGATGACTCAGTTGGTAAAGAATCTGCCTGCAGTGCAGGAGATGCAAGTTCAATTTCTGGGTTGGGAAGATCCACTGGAAAAGGGATAGGTACCCACTCCAGTATTCTTGGGCTTCACTTGTGGATCAGCTGGTAATGAATCTGTCCACAATGCAGGAGACCTGGGTTCAATCCCTGGGTTGGGAAGATCCCCTGGAGAAGGGAAAGGCTACCCACTCCAATATTCTGGCCTGGATAGCCCACGGGGTCGCAAAGAGTCTGACTGAGTGACTTTCACTTTCATTTATCGCTATGTTTAATCAACAACTGGGCTATGAGAATGAGACCCAGAGTAGGTTGTAGATCAGAGGATGAGAATCCAGCTTGAAGATGAATTAGACTTGCTAACAGGTCGAGCTATTATTATCATGTACATAAAAGAATAAATGAAAAAGCTGGTCTTGGTGCTGATTGGCTATGTGAAACCATGAAGGGCATGTCAGCTCTCTTAGTCTCTTTTTTTCCATTAAAAACACATCAGAGTTAAACTAAAATAACTCTTTAACAGTCTCTTAACAACTTAGTGATCCTATGAGCTCTCTAATATGTCAGAATTTTCTTTGGAAAGTTCTTGAAGAAGGACCTGGAGACCTTTTAAGGAAAGAGTAACAAGTATAATTAAAGAGTTGGTAGGTAAGAACTGTGAATAAAATGTTTAAAAGGTAAAATTATTTTGCCTTGGCAGAGAGAAGACAAGCAGTTGATAATAATTTTAAGATAACACAGTAATCTTAGAAAAAAGAAGACTGGCTTGTTTTTAAATCTAGTATGTTATGATTTGAAAAAAATGCAATGTGCTCATTAGAGAGAATTATAAATTCACCAAAGAAGTCACATACACAAAAGCAAAAACATAACTGCATTCTTCAAACTCACCTTTAATCTTTCATTGGATTTTCTTTTAGCATTTTTCTCTGGTTAAAAACATCTAAATAATATTGCATGTATTCAATTCAGTATCTTGTTTTTTATATTTATGTTAAAATGACCTTTTCTAAACATTATTTTTTGTAAACATTTGAGTGGCTTCATATTAATCTTTTGTGAAATTATGACACTATTTTTGTAGTCACATGATTTTTTGCTTCTTGTGATAACTCTGTAGAAAACATCTTGCTTAACATTTAATTCTAGGTTCTCAGTATTTCTCTATAACAGGATATACTCCTGAGCTTCCTGGATCAATGGAAATGAACAAGTTTGAGGTTGTGGAGAATACTGTTAAACTGCCTTTCAGAAAACTTCTATCAAGTTGCATTCCCCAAAGCTATGGAGTTTCCATCTCACCAATGTACTCTCCAGCAGTTATAATTATGTAATTTTATATCATTTTAATTATATAATTATGTTATAATTAGAGGCTAATTTGATAGAGAAAACTATTACTTGCTTCAATTTTCTCTCTCTTTCTCTCTCCCACACACATACATACACACACGAATACTTTTCCATATGCTTATTAACAAGGTTCATTTCTTCTTTTTGTAAATGTCTCTTTACGACCTCTGTCCATTTATTTGTTGATGTCTTAGTGCTTTGGACCAGTCACTAGAAACTTAGATTTTCCCAGGGACATGCAAGCATGAGATGAGTTTTAAACATCCACCCACGTGCATGGGAATTTATGGAAAAGACTAAACCCTCTGAATGAATGCAGCCTCAGGAAAAATGCCACAGCTTAAGCAAGTCACTCGGCTTCTCTATTATCTGTATTCAACTCTGTAAAAGAGGCACCAAATGAGATCATCTGAGTGATCGCTAAAATCTACTCTTGGGGGAGATGGAGCAAAGAGACCTTGGAGTTGGTGCCCTATTGGTTGGAAATATCAGTACAAGGGCTCTTTAGCATCACATAGACAGCTCAAGATCCGTTCCAACAAGATTCCAACAAAGGAATATTTCAAGAAATATTCAATAATTTGATACCCAGATGTCTGTTTTTATCTATCTACCTATCCATCATCTATCCATCTTTTTGCCTACCTGTTCTCTCTCTTTTGAGCCAGTCTCCTCCTCTTAACACCCCCTGCTCCCACCCCACAGACAAAGCTGTAGGTATTCTACACGAGCCCTCGTGGCCTCAGCATCTCTGTCCCCTTCTCTTCTGAAGCCCCTGCTTCTGCTGGTGTACTGCCACTGGTTTCGACTTAGACTTCAACTATACCTCTCTGTCATGATCTCTGAAAGACCTTCTGATCTGGGCCTTTCTGGAGGGAAGAGACAGTTCCTGCCACTCCAGCATCCGGTGCCTTGGCTAAGGGTTAGCAGCCCAAATTTCTGCCTAGGCTCCCTGTTGGCAAGGCAGAAACCTGGGCTGCTAACCCTTAGCCAAGGCACCGGATGCTGGAGTGGCAGGAACTGTCTCTTCCCTCCAGAAAGGCCCAGATCAGAAGGTCTTTCAGAGATCATGACAGAGAGGTATAGTTGAAGTCTAAGTCGAAACCAGTGGCAGTACACCAGCAGAAGCAGGGGCTTCAGAAGAGAAGGGGACAGAGATGCTGAGGCCACGAGGGCTCGTGTAGAATACCTACAGCTTTGTCTGTGGGGTGGGAGCAGGGGGTGTTAAGAGGAGGAGACTGGCTCAAAAGAGAGAGAACAGGTAGGCAAAAAGATGGATAGATGATGGATAGGTAGATAGATAAAAACAGACATCTGGGTATCAAATTATTGAATATTTCTTGAAATATTCCTTTGTTGGAATCTTGTTGGAACGGATCTTGAGCTGTCTATGTGATGCTAAAGAGCCCTTGTACTGATATTTCCAACCAATAGGGCACCAACTCCAAGGTCTCTTTGCTCCATCTCCCCCAAGAGTAGATTTTAGCGATCACTCAGATGATCTCATTTGGTGCCTCTTTTACAGAGTTGAATACAGATAATAGAGAAGCCGAGTGACTTGCTTAAGCTGTGGCATTTTTCCTGAGGCTGCATTCACTCAGAGGGTTTAGTCTTTTCCATAAATTCCCATGCACGTGGGTGGATGTTTAAAACTCATCTCATGCTTGCATGTCCCTGGGAAAATCTAAGTTTCTAGTGACTGGTCCAAAGCACTAAGACATCAACAAATAAATGGACAGAGGTCGTAAAGAGACATTTACAAAAAGAAGAAATGAACCTTGTTAATAAGCATATGGAAAAGTATTCGTGTGTGTATGTATGTGTGTGGGAGAGAGAAAGAGAGAGAAAATTGAAGCAAGTAATAGTTTTCTCTATCAAATTAGCCTCTAATTATAACATAATTATATAATTAAAATGATATAAAATTACATAATTATAACTGCTGGAGAGTACATTGGTGAGATGGAAACTCCATAGCTTTGGGGAATGCAACTTGATAGAAGTTTTCTGAAAGGCAGTTTAACAGTATTCTCCACAACCTCAAACTTGTTCATTTCCATTGATCCAGGAAGCTCAGGAGTATATCCTGTTATAGAGAAATACTGAGAACCTAGAATTAAATGTTAAGCAAGATGTTTTCTACAGAGTTATCACAAGAAGCAAAAAATCATGTGACTACAAAAATAGTGTCATAATTTCACAAAAGATTAATATGAAGCCACTCAAATGTTTACAAAAAATAATGTTTAGAAAAGGTCATTTTAACATAAATATAAAAAACAAGATACTGAATTGAATACATGCAATATTATTTAGATGTTTTTAACCAGAGAAAAATGCTAAAAGAAAATCCAATGAAAGATTAAAGGTGAGTTTGAAGAATGCAGTTATGTTTTTGCTTTTGTGTATGTGACTTCTTTGGTGAATTTATAATTCTCTCTAATGAGCACATTGCATTTTTTTCAAATCATAACATACTAGATTTAAAAACAAGCCAGTCTTCTTTTTTCTAAGATTACTGTGTTATCTTAAAATTATTATCAACTGCTTGTCTTCTCTCTGCCAAGGCAAAATAATTTTACCTTTTAAACATTTTATTCACAGTTCTTACCTACCAACTCTTTAATTATACTTGTTACTCTTTCCTTAAAAGGTCTCCAGGTCCTTCTTCAAGAACTTTCCAAAGAAAATTCTGACATATTAGAGAGCTCATAGGATCACTAAGTTGTTAAGAGACTGTTAAAGAGTTATTTTAGTTTAACTCTGATGTGTTTTTAATGGAAAAAAAGAGACTAAGAGAGCTGACATGCCCTTCATGGTTTCACATAGCCAATCAGCACCAAGACCAGCTTTTTCATTTATTCTTTTATGTACATGATAATAATAGCTCGACCTGTTAGCAAGTCTAATTCATCTTCAAGCTGGATTCTCATCCTCTGATCTACAACCTACTCTGGGTCTCATTCTCATAGCCCAGTTGTTGATTAAACATAGCGATAAATGAAAGTGAAAGTCACTCAGTCAGACTCTTTGCGACCCCGTGGGCTATCCAGGCCAGAATATTGGAGTGGGTAGCCTTTCCCTTCTCCAGGGGATCTTCCCAACCCAGGGATTGAACCCAGGTCTCCTGCATTGTGGACAGATTCATTACCAGCTGATCCACAAGTGAAGCCCAAGAATACTGGAGTGGGTACCTATCCCTTTTCCAGTGGATCTTCCCAACCCAGAAATTGAACTTGCATCTCCTGCACTGCAGGCAGATTCTTTACCAACTGAGTCATCAGAGAAGCCCCGAACTATGCGTATATTGACCTCTTTGCATTGTACCAGTTCTTGGTAAGATAAATGGGCATCATTTCCCTTCCAGACTTTCTCATGTTGTACTTATGCACATACTGGAAAGGAGCAGAGAGGAGTTTGAGACCAATCTAGGAGGTGACTCATTTAAAAGACAACTGTGATTGTCCTGAAATATAATCTAAGACTCATGGTTGAAAATAGGTATAGACTAATGTTTGGAAACTTTATTAAAGGGGGTTTAATTGGAAGGAATGATGCTAAAGCTGAAACTCCAGTATTTTGGCCACCTCATGCAAAGAGTTGACTCATTGGAAAAGACTCTGATGCTGGGAGGAATTGAGGGCAGGGGCAGAAGGGGACGACCGAGGATGAGATGGCTGGATGGCATCACTGACTGGATGGACATGAGTTTGAGTGAACTCCGGGAGTTGGTGATGGACAGGGAGGCCTGGTGTGCTGCAATTCATGGGGTCGCAAAGAGTCAGACACGACCAAGCGACTGAACTGAACTGAATTAAAGCAAAATGCAAGACTTTTGAGAAAGCAGTAGGCTGACCATTCTGCCAACATCTGCTCCTGACCAAGGCCCTCCCTACAGCTGTTTCACTCTGGAAGAGTAGTTTTTCTCTCGCCCTAGTATGTATTATGATTATGCATTCCTTGAAGCAGAAGAGAAAGTTAACCATTGAAATTCAAAGGGTTTTGCTCTGGGACACATCACTTACATGAGAACAGAGTAAAGTGAGCCAACAAGATGATCACATGTCAACAAAGTAAGCAGTTATGCAAGCTGGCAAATTTGAAATAAGATGAATTAAAATAACCTGGAATGACTTGAGGAGATACCCCACATCCAAGGGCAAAGGAGAAGCCCCAGCAAAATGGTAGGAGAGGTGAAATCGCCTTTAGAATCAAACCCCATACCTGCCAGAGATGCTCAGTGGACTCAAACAAACTTTGTTTGCACCAGGACCCAGAGACACCTCAGAAACTAAGACAGAACTGGGTTTGAGTGTCTCTTATGGAGGTATGGGTCAGCAGTGAACTGCCGCAGGGGCAAGGACTCTGGGCACAGCAGACTTGGGCTGGGTGCAGCCGACTTGGGTATGGCATAAGCCCTCTTGGAGGAGGTCGCCATTAATCCCACCATAGAGCTGCCAAAACTTACACAGGACTGGGAAATAGACTCTTGGAGGGCACAAACAGAACTTTATGCACACCAGGACCCAGGAGTAAAGAGCAGGGACCTCATAAGAGACTGACCCAGACTTGCCCGTGAGTGTTCAGGAGTCTCTGGCAGAGGCGTGAGCCGGCGGTGGCCTGCTGCAGGGTCAGGGGCATTGAGTGTGGCAGTGCATGCATGGGACCTTTCAAATGAGGTCGCCATTATCTTCATTACCTCCTCCATAGATTGGTCCCCATAAATAACACGGAGGGAACACAGCTCCACCCATCAAAAGAAAATTGGATTAAAGATTTACTGAGCATGGCCCTGCCCATCAGAACAAGACCTAGTTTCCCCCTCAGTCAGTCTCTCCCATCAGTAAGCTTCCATAAGCCTCCTATCCTTCTCCATAAAAGGGCAAACAGACTGATAGCCACAATCATAGAAAACTAACCAATCTGATCACATGGACCCACAGCCTTGTCTAACTCAATGAAACTATGAACCAGACCAAGTAGGGCCACCCAAGACCAACAGGTCACGGTGGAGAGTTCTGACAAAACGTGGTCCCCTGGAGGGGGGAATGACAAACCACCTCTGTATTCTTGCCTTGAGAACCACATGAACAGTATGAAAAGGCAAAAAGATAGGACACTGAAAGAGGAACTCCCCAGGTCGGTAGGTGCCCAATATGCTACTGGAGATCAGTGGAGAAATAACTCCAGAAAGAATGAAGGGATGGAGCCAAAGCAGAAACAACACCCAGCTGGTGGATGTNAAAGCAGAGACATTACTTTGCCAACAAAGGTCCGTCTAGTCAAGGCTATGGTTTTTCCAGTAGTCATGTATGGATGTGAGAGTTGAACTGTGAAGAAAGCTGAGCACCGAAGAATTGATGCTTTTGAACTGTGGTGTTGGAGAAGACTCTTGAGAGTCACTTGGACTGCAAGAAGATCCAACCAGTCCATTTTGAAGGAGATCACTCCTGGGTGTTCATTGGAAGGACTGATGCTGAAGCTGAAACTCCAGTACTTTGGCCACCTCATGTGAAGAGCTGACTCATTGGAAAAGACTCTGATGCTGGGAGTGATTGGGGGCAGGAGGAAAGGGGGACGACCGAGGATGAGATGGCTGGATGGCATCACTGACTCTATGGACGTGAGTTTGAGTGAACTCCGGGAGTTGGTGATAGACAAGGAGACTTGGCATGCTGCAATTCAGGGGGTTGCAAAGAGTCAGACATGACTGAGCGGCTGAACTGAACTGAAAGGTGAATATCCATTTTCAATATTCAATTCTTTCCCACTGCAATCTGACACAAAGAAATTATTTTTGAAAATAGCTTCTTATGGTTCTTGAAAATAAAAAGACCTTTGCTGCCAAAAGTTTAGTAGATCCATTTATTGGGAATATTTTATCTTTTCATACTGTGAACTAGCATTTGGATATTTAGAGCCACACTCTTTTCCCCCAGAAAGTTAGAGATGCAGTTCTTGGATCTGACACTTTCCTCTGGAGGTTCAGTTCATGGGTGAATCACCAAGTATGTCTATGTTTCCTGGGCAGTTGAAAAGGTTTTCTTTTAAGTTTTGGCTTATCATTGGTTCCTTTTCAGAACGATGCATCTTTCCCACGTGTTATGGTTTTTCTTCACTTTGAGATAGATTCTGAAGTCAAGACATTTTTTAAGGGATAAAGAAAGGAGCAAATGGACTTTTTACCGTTCAACCAAATTTCATGCTTCCTATCTGAAAGGATGTTTTGAAACAAATCAAATAAAGTCCCTATCACTGAGCAGGTTTGCATTTGAATAATGAGTTGTCTGATGATTGCCCTCACTTATGCTCCAAACAAAACCAAGCCAAAGAAAAACCTTGGCTATAACTTCTGAAACTGAGGTGAACTCGATGGAGAAAAGAAAAGCTCTTCAGATCCTGAGAAGGTATTTTCTCCTTGTTTTTGAGCCAGGTTCCAGCGTTTGCGATGTGATTAAATTCTCTGAAACCTGCTATGCTATTGAACGGGGACTTTCCCATTGTTACTGGGCTAGGGGTACCCACGTGAAAAGTGCAACTTGAGGCATCAGAACGATGAGAGATACAGACTTCAAGGGCAGGAGAAACTGCTAAATGGTGCTCTTTGTTTCCAAAGCACATGGTTCCTAGATAAGCCATCTCATCACACCATCCTTTGGGCCTCTCCAGCCTGGCAGAGGAGGGTGAGGAGAGTGATCCAGTGTTCCATCCCCGGAGTGTAGACAATGTGGTTTATCCAGTGTGTGAAGCCACATCCTTGGACTCCCCTTAATATTAATACCTGCTTACAAGGAACTCCCCAACAGGGGGCTATGTTCTCATGATAAATCTAGTTTAGATGTTGAAAATGATAGCAATTTATATCTTTAATACAATAAAAACCCCATTTAAATGGGTCTTCCCATTCAAGACAACATTGTACACGGGGCAGTGGTCTAATGAAGCTGATACTCAGCGTGAACTTGTTTTATTTGTCTGCCCTTTGCCCTTCCCAGTTGTGACTCAGAAATAATCAGCCAAAAATCAAACGAGAGAGAAAGAAAGCTTCATGCTGCAATAAAATAGACAAAAAGGAAATGAGTGAGCATTTGGCATCCGGAGAAAAGCATGCCAGGCTCAAGCTTCTGTGAAGTCCCCCAGGTCAGCATAATGAGAACACTTCGGACTAAGTCCTCAGCAGATGTGTCAGGACTCAGCCACACGCTTCTCATTAAGGGTCCTGGGAATCCTACACTGGAAACCTCAGCCTTGCGCTGAGTTTCATCCATTGTTTTAGATCCCCCAAAGTCATAACTGGTTGTTGTGTAAATGTCATGTTGCTTAATTCCCAATGTATCTTTTTTCTCTCCAACCCTTTGTTAGACATAAACATACACAACCAAGTGGTTCAGATCTCACCCTCAAGGAGAGCACACAAGCAGTGTGGAAGGAGAGATGAGGGTTAATATCTATTTACCTCCCCTGTGCTTAGGGAGTGAGAAAGGCAAGTGGGCCATCAGCACTGAAGCACACTGCAGAGTTCAGAGTGCCTTTCCCTACTTTTCGTATGTAGCTCTGCTCAGAATTGCCTTTATTATCAAATCACCACTCAAACGGCAGAGAAAGAAATAAAAACAAAATCGCAACACTCTTGCAATAAAATGTACCCAGAGAAATGAACATGCCATTGCTAAACAAAGATTTTAAAGGAACCATGAAGGATGAACTGTGCCTCCGGCAAGTTATCCGTTTCTTAAATTCAGTTTGGCCAACAAACGGCTAAGTATGGACCACTGTGTCCAGACCATAACCCAGCCATGTGTCTCTGCAGCCAATCCATCTTCTCCCTACTGCTCCATGTGTGCAAAACGGTATTGCTGTGAAGAGGCAAAGACATACATACTGGAAGTGTCAGCTGAGAAGCCTGGGAACCCGGACACTTGTTGATGGGGGATAAATGAGCTCTTTGGGTACAGATTTCTACTTTCTTTAAAGAGTCTAAATTTGATCTTAGTTGTTGGAAGTG
Source organism: Neotragus pygmaeus (assembly GCA_006410875.1). Taxonomy (NCBI): domain Eukaryota; kingdom Metazoa; phylum Chordata; class Mammalia; order Artiodactyla; family Bovidae; genus Neotragus; species Neotragus pygmaeus. The sequence goes on from SJYV01011282.1 coordinate 711,810, forward strand.
GTAGGTTTGGGGAAGGACGTGAAAAATCTGCCCTCTCTCCTGCAAATATATAAAACAATAAACCAACAGGAGCTTGTCCCTTGTCACTGAATGCCCAAGCTGGAAGGAATCCTAAAGCTCATGGAGTTTCAACCCTCATTTTACAGATGGGAAACAGGATTGCAGGATGAGGAGTAACCTATAAGAAGATGTACAGTGTTCAGGGCAGGGGCAGAAATGGAACCTTGTTCTCTTGGTTCCTACTGCGGTATTCTTTCCAATAACCTAGACACACAAAAATTTTTTTAATTTCAATTTTAATTCATTTATCCACAATTGGTCAATTGGATTTTCAGGTTCAGATAAAGCTACTTGGTCCAACTGTGATTTTATTTTATTTTTTCACCAGTGAAAGGTAGATGTCAGAAATAATCTTTTGGATTTTTTTCCCTTTGACTTTTTGTTTTTTTAGGAACAGAATTTAACCCTTACAAAATGAAATAATAGTGGTAAAATTTTCATAATGAATATGCTTCCAATTGTCAAAAAGTTTGAATAATTTTTAAAAGAAATTGAATTCTATTACACTGGAATAATTTAAATTTCCTGCAGTGTGAGTTTTTGCAGAATATTACCTGCATTGGATTGTGGAAAGTAGCACTTATATTTGAAAGCCAAGGCTCTAGAGTCAGGTCACCTTAGGTTCAACTCTCTCTTGTAGTTTTTAACATGTGATCTCAATTGAGTTATCTAATGGCTTGGAGTTTCTGTGGTTTTCTGGTTTCCCAGATGGTTCAGATGGTAAAGAATCTGCCTACAATGCAGGAGACCCAGGTTGATCCCTGGGTCAAGAAAGATATGTTGGAGAAAAGAATGGTTACCCACTTCAGTATTCTTATCTGGAAAATTCAGTTAACAAAGAAGCCTGGCAGTCTACAGTCCACGGGGGTGTTGCAAAGAGTCAGACACAACTGAGCGATTAACACTTTCAATTTTTGCTTTCTGTGGTTTTCACTGTAAAATGACAATAGTAATACTACCTGACTCTCAGGCTATTACGAAGAATAATTGAGATGACATAAATAAAAGGCCCAGAAAAATCTAAGGTATTTAGATGTTCAATAAATGTTGGTGACTTTTCATTACTGGTAGAAATGACCTATGTAATTAGCTTGCAAAAAAAGGCAAGATTTATCAGCAAAGGTTTCTAGCGATAATCAATTTATCATATATTAGCCATTCTCATGCCCTTCTATACTCAGACACACACACACAGGCGCGCGCACACACACACACACACACACACACACACACAGTCCTCACCTTTAGAATGAACAGGGTTTTCCCCCAGGTCTTCAAGTAGCAACTAAAACAACCCTCATCTCAGGAACAGGGCAAGGACAAGAGAGAAAGGACCAGTATAGTGCAACCTGAGGCCTTTTTCTTCTGCTCTATTTTCCTACATGCCATCCAAGAGATGAATAATCATCTTTCCTTTTGGAGCTAAAAGTAGAGAAATGTCATTACTCTTGTAGGAATGATATAACAGCCAGCACTGGGTTGAACTTCGGGAGGTTTTCAGACAGGAAATCATGTATAGCACCTATCACAATGCCTTGTAGTAGTTAATATTAATCAATCCATATTGGCTTGTTGTGCTTTTAGGTCAGTTTCAGCCAAGTCATTGCTCTATCTTCGTGTCAGATTCCAAGAGCCATTGGAAAAGTAGTGTTCAAATGCTAAGCATGGGAGGTATTGTATTGCTTAGTAAGGAATCTTACTGGTTTCCCACAGCCTCTCTTGTTCTTTCAAATCTCACACTCTGCAAGCCTGGATCAGTCCCTTTGATAATGACTCAGCAGCCAAAGACACTAGTCAAATCATCGAAGGATGACTTGTCCCTGGATTTGGACACTTTCACTCCCCAACATAGCACTTTCTTTTTCTTTTCTTCTTTCTTTCTTTAGTATAGCCTATCCTCCTAGGGTTCCCATGGCTTCCTTCATTTGTTGCACACTCTCTGATTCAATGGGAGCAAACACTTCTCTGAATTTTTCATCATTGCTATTATTTGTCCTTGACTTCCTTGATAAATTATGTCCAGTTAATGAAAATACTTATAAATCCCAAAGCCACTCCAAAAGCATACACATTTGGTAGATTCAGCAGAAGAAAGAAACACTGATTTTACCATTCTGAACATCACATAAGTTGCTTCTTCTTTTGTCTTCAGCCTTATCAGAATATGGCTAAAATTTTCTTTTTTATTATATATCTCTTCACTCATTTAGTTAATTCTGTCTGCTTATATCCATATTTTAAAAAACTTCAGTGTATACCTCCTCATTGCATACAATGATATACTCAAACTTGATTATAAACACAAAACAATAAAACTTCTAGACAAAAACATAGGAGAAAATCTCTATGACCCTGAGTTACACAAAGATTTCTTAGACACAGTACTCAAATCACTATTCATAAAAGAACAAAGTGAAAAATTAGATTTCATCAAAATTAAAATTTTTTGCTCGCTAAAGACAACATTAAGCAAGTGGAAAGGTAAGCCACAGAGTAGGAGAACATATTTTTATAAATCATTTATCTGATAAAGGACTTATATCTAGAATATACTTTTTAAAAATTTCAAAACTCAGTGCTGAGGAAACAAATAATCCCCCTCCAAAAAATAAGCAAAAATTTTGAATAGACATTCACCAAGGAAGATATGCAGGTGCAAATAAACACATAAAAATGCTCATAATCATGAATCCTTAGAGAAGTGAAAATAAAATAAGAGGCTAATATTTTTAAATTGATTACACTAAAGTATGAAGATATGGAGCAACTGGAACTTTCATATCCTACATATCCTACAGAAGGTAATGCAAAATGGTACAACCATATTGGCAAACAGTTCAGCAATTTCTTTTTAAAAAGTTAAACCTAAACCCACCATATGAGCCAGCTATTCCATTCTTAGATATTTACCCAAGAGAAATGAAGCTCTTGTACCTGAATGCTTATGGAAGCTTTCTTTGAAATAGAACAAACTTGGAAACCCAAATGTTAATTAACAAATGAATGGAAAAATAAAGTGTGATCTATCCATATGAGGGAAGAGGCCTTGGCACTACAAAGCAATGAATTATACACAACAGCAAGAAGGAATCTGAGAATAATTATATCCAGTGAAAGATGCCATACTAAAAAAAAAAAAAAAAAAGGCTATGCCATATAATTCCAATTCTATACAGTTCTAGAAAATGCAAACTAATCTATAGTGATGGAAACCAGATCAGTAGCCTAGGGAAAGAGGTGATGAGAAAGGGCAGAAAGAAGGGATTCTAAAGAAGCGTGAGACATCTGTAGAGGAGGGCTTGATTGACGTTTCCATTTTCTTATTAGTAGTGAAGTTTTCATGGGTATATACAAATGTGCAGACTTCTCATATGCGGGTCTATTTAGTTACTCAGTCGTGTCCAGCTCTTCACACTCCTCTGTCCATGGAATTTCCCAGGCAAGAATACTGGAGTGGGTTTGCCGTTTGCTTCTCCAGGGGATCTTTCTGACCCAGGGATCAAACACACATCTGTAGTGTTTTCTGCATTGTAGGTGAATTCTTTACCTGCTAAGCCATTCGGGAAGCCCCAAAACTTTCCACATTAATACTTTAAATGTGAGTCACTGTATGTCAATTACTCCATCATAAAGTTGTTGAAAATAAAAATAAGGCCAAAATATTCTATCAGTCTAGAATGTGAATACGATGGAAGTATGTGTGAGGAAATCTTAGCCAAAAGCAGGTGCCTGTCCCTGCCACTGAGTGAGCCGTTAATGACTCTTAAATAAGTGACAATCAGAGAATGTAGGAGTCTTGTCCCTCAGACCTTCAGTGGGCTCCTCTAACTTCAAGTCCAGGGACTGATTATCACTCTAAAAACACTGTTTAGAAGTGGTGGCTAAATTATGAAACTATAAAGTATGCACTGTTTCTCCCGCTGTCCTTTGTGTCTCACCCTTTGGCTTAAGCTCCTGCTCTTTTCTGGGGATTGCACTAACGTTTTTCTCTGCTGGCGTTTCTTTCATCACTTTTCCAGCCCTGGATTGGCTATCACTACATCAGTCCATATCAGGTTAACGAGCAAAGAGCTTCCCCCATTTGCTCCCCAGTGCTTGCTGGCCTTTCTTATCTTTAAAAGCCCTTTAAACTTCATGTAGACACACAATCCTAAGGCTAGAGGGAAACATTTTGGATTAAACAATCCAGCACAGTTTATAAACACTTGCTTTATATAGTCCCTGGTATTATGTGTGGGGTACAGGTTACTTTATCCTATAAAAAGGATGCACAATACCCCCTGAGATTAGCTTTAAAAGTTCATGAGTTTCACTTGAACAGAATTTGTAGTCTACTGTTTTGTCAAAATTATATATATCTTAATTATGTTGAATTGATTCATGGTGCTTTTCAGGTGTACTAGATCCTTCTATTTTTCTGTATTTTCATTCTGTTAATTTTTGAGAGTTTGATATTGAAACTCCAACTAAAGATCTTGATTTATCTGCTTAAAAATAATTGTAATAGATAGCATAACTACATGTAACTTTGCTCTGTATTTTCCAAGCCTCCTGTAAATGTATTATCATACTTTCATAATTTAATAAAGAATGAGAGGAAGAAAAAGTTAATCAGTTTCTCAGTTTTTCTTTTCTTTTCTTTTCTTTTTAAATACAATGAACATTTCTTTGGGGTAAATTTTACCACGTTGATTCAGAAAAGCACATTTTCTTCTTTTCATGTGATTATCGTTCTCCTTATCATCATCTCTGTTGAAATATATTTTACGATGAAAACCTTTTCTATGATGGTGAAAGAAAAAATGACACTGAGTGATACCTAAGTATTAAGATGACTATCAAAAGGTGCGAAAACTTTTTGTTGTTCTTTTGGGAACAAAGCAGTCAGCAGCCTGTGTCATTGCTTCTCTAGTGGATTAATGTGTGTTATGCAATTTAAGAGGGGCACAGGGACTTTGGAATCAGAGCAGAGATCAGGCTGTCCTTCACACATACCAGCAGTGCTACAGGCTCGAGATTAGAGCAAATGTACCAGGAACAGCTCTCCAAGCTGAGCAGCAGGAAGAACTTGGCTTCTGGGGACCCGAGACCCTATCCTGGGCGTGACCTGTGTGGTTCAGGAGAGCGAATGGGCCCGCGGTGAAGCAGGGGAATCTCTGACCTGAGTCTCATTCACCAGCAAGATGCTTTCAGTACTGAAACGGATCATTCATAGACTGACTGATGAGACTGGCCTTTCACATCCCAACAGCACGTGGGAACTAACTGTAGAGCACTTAGGAGAGACTTCAGCCGCAGCTCGTTCTTTGATTGGTGCTTGACACAATCAGAAATGCATTCTTTTTTATATGGCAGTCTATCCTAATGGGTAGTAATCAAAAGTTACAATGAAGATAGCCATTTTTCACTTACTGAAGAGTTGGAAGCGGGTCTCTAGAGAATTCAATAAGCCTGTTTCTGACACTTAGTTGCAGTCCTGTGTGTGGGTCTAGACAGGTCTCAGACTTTGCTGTGTGCAGAGTTCCAGAAACCTATGGCTTTACATTGAGTCTTTCTTTGAAAACAGTAGGATTTGGGCTTTGCTCCAAATATATGCAAGCATTTATTATTAGTTCTCATAATCATAATCACTATAAACATTAATGCATTTTAACAATCTGGCAGCGGGTGTCTTAAATCCCCAGGGAATCTTAGTTAAATCCCAAAGAAAACTTTGTAACAGTTGTTTGGGGGCATTAAGGGTAGTTTTTGCAACAGAGAAAAGACCAGTTTTCCAATTTTCAGAAAAGCCTCATTGATAGTTCAGAATCGAACTAGCATTTTGGTTCCCTTGGCCTTTGGAATGTTGCATCATATGAGCACACAAAGAAGATGTAATTGGGGCACCTATAATTCAAATACCTCCCGGAAGGATTTTTGATGAAGGGTCATAACCTGGAAAAGAGGCCTGTGATTGCACTAGAGTCACTGTGTTTGAGTTTGTGGCAGCGTCTGCCAAACTCACAGGCCATTTGAATTTCATGGTTCATAGTATTGGGCTATGCTGACTTTGCTATCGGAGGTCATTTTCTCTTGGTTCCATCAACTTCCTGTTGACAAAAAATAAAGCCCCAAAGGCTTCTTGGACCTTAACAGCTCTTACAAAATGAATTATGATGATTTAAGTATGAATGATTCAGAAACATATGGACTAAATTTCCTTCCACATACATGTGGATTCAAACGGTAAAGGGGGAAATGCTTTGGAAACCTGTGTTTGGAGTTTTATCCAGTCTTATGTATTTGAACTGTATTTTTAAATTCACTGGGAAGGAAGAGTAAGCTTGAAACCAGCAGATAGGGCCAAGCAGACACTCCTTCTCAGCTTCCATTACACCTGGAGATGCTACATTATGACCATTACCAATTACCACTTAGAACTGACTGTTTTTCCATGAGACAGACTTCTCAAGGGCAAGGAGTCTTAACTTTCTGTCTTGGACTTCCTAGAACACAATACAGTGCTTGCTGCCTATTAGGAGAAGAAAGAAAAAAAGTCCTTGTGGTAAGGAGTAATGTATCCAAGGATGAATTAATTAATCAACTTGCACTCACTTAGCTTGTCATTTTCCTGTCTGAGCTTTGCTGCAGGTTGCTTCCATCTCAGGAAGCTGTAGATGGTCAGAGGCACCAACTCCTCAGGGACCGTCCCACAGGGTTTCAAAACTTTCAACAAACCACACTTAGGATTGAGTTCCCAGTAGATGACTCTCGCTCTGTTTTCTGGTTGTCAATTGTCAGAGACTATTTCCTCCCCCGCCCAAAACGCTGGGTTTGGTAAAACTCAGAACATGTTTTCCCAAGAACACCCGTCCCACAATCTAAACCCATGTATATTTTAGGGGAAATTTAATCCCTGTGCTCCTCAGTTCATTCGCACAGATCATACCAGATCTTCAACGTGCTTTTCAGTAAGAGCTCTTGAAAGATTTCTGTGTAAATAGTGTTTGTCACATAACTATAAAGCTGCCTTTCTCCAGTGATATCTGGGGCAGACTATGTGCCGACCCAACAGTCTACATTCTTTTCTTCCTCCCTGATTCTCAGTTCTATTCTGATACTGGGAAGCCATCTGTTCTGGGGATCTCCTTCTCAGGCTGGGCAGGAGTGGAGGTGGAGTGAGGAGTTGGTATTTATTAGTCTAAACAATGATGTCAGTATCTTTCCTCTTACTAGTGACTAGCGTGTTTTACTGGACAGACTTCTAGTAACATTGTCTTTACTCTTCAACAGTGACCCAGTGCAGATGCTGGGCTCTCTCTTCCTTTGGGTGCTGTCTAAGAGAATGTAGTTTCAATTCATCATATGCCACGATGAATTGAATATTCTATTGATCACTTCCAAATGCATTCCAACTGCATAAATACAACATTTAAATTATGATTTTAGAATTTTTGGATTGGTAGAAAAAACTTGAGAACCCACTTGGTATGAAATTGTTTGCTCTGTGGCAAACTTGGGTTTTTACCTTTCATAACAGCCTTGTGAGATTTGTTGGGAATTAAACAGTACTCTTATATAATATAAACAATAGAAGATTGTGTGTGTGTTAACACTTTCCTCAACTGCATGTATTTAATTGCCATTTTAATTTTTTTTTTAAAGAAAAAATGTGAAATAGTGTAACAAAGAAAACCGAAAGTACCAAATTACTTGAACCTGAATCTCTTCTCTTTCCTGAACTTGAATCTGGTTGCTATAATTCATAAACAAGTAACTGGTGAAATAAGTTGAAATGTCTAGAGTATATTAAATTCCTAAAAATAATAAAAACTAACATAATTGAATCTCTTCCACTTTCTACTCCTTGCCTTTAAACTGCCTTTCCAGATGCTCTAATTTTTCAAGATTTGCCTTTATTTGCTTGTTGACCCTCAATTAAGACCAGTTCATTTGAAATAGTGCTACAGATATGCAGAAAACAAAAATAAAAAATTATTTAATTGAGTTTTTTTCCACCAGTTAAATTAGCAACTGCATTAGACACACACCTAGTTTGACTGTTTTCTGCAACACACTAGGCACTAGGTGTTATTGATAGTGCTCAATACAAACAGACTAGGGTTTCTGGTTTTCAAATGTAAAACCCTAGGTGTGAGGATTTCAAAGGTAAGATCCTAGTTAATTCTCAATTTTAAAAGGTAGAAGGACCAATGGAAATGAACTTATCCCTGATTTTCAAAGTGTGCTTTAGGTTTTAATTGTTCTCCCCTTGGGATCAATATTATTTGTGATGCAAAGTTGCAAAAGGGAGGCCACTAGCCATTAACAAAAAAAGGGGGAAAAAATCAGAAAAAACATAGAGCTAGGATTCCTTTTAAATCATGAAGCAAGGAGTCCTTGAAAAGTAGGATTTGATTAGGTAACAAACAGGTACAGGGAACAGCATCAGGCAAGGTTGAACAGCATAAAGAAAGCCACTTAGGCAAAAGCAGTCTGACCCATGAACACTGGGTTAATCCACTGTCTGGCTGAGGACACTGGGAAATAGTAAAAACTGAGAGATCAGACTATATGACTCAATGCTGAATCAGGTTAATCTTGAGGATTGCTATAATTTGAATTATCATTTGCTTGAGAATTACCTGGAAGTCTTGTTAGAGAACAGAGTGCATTTCTAGGAAACCCTCAGGTAAGGCCTTTTGTTACTGGTCCAAGGATATACTGAGTGGCTACAATTAGGCCTTTGTTGCACAATCTGGTCAGGAGTTCAGAATGCTTTTGAATTAAAAGGGACAGTGGAAAGGGGGGAAAAAAGATGAGAGAATCAGAGAATGTAAATCTCAGTATTACCCAGCAAAATGATAACAGTTTGTTTTACTAAATTAGCAGTTTGTTACATGTTCTTGGAATGAATCTGTGTTACATGTTATGTAGTTAAAGGCATATAGTCCTGGGGTTGAATCCTGTCTGCCATTTCCAGTATAGTGTTTCTCATTTTTCTAATCTACTGATGCTAACAATTTTATCATTATATGACTGTTGAGATGAATATATGGATTTTCATGTCCACCAGGCACCCACCAAAAAGCACTGGTATTGTTCTAGTTGTTATTGTGATTTACTAATCCTATAAATCACATGAAAAGAATTTCTAAATATCCCCAAGGAGAATGAGTATCTGCATTTCTCAAGGTATTTATTTCCCATAGAAAACAAATTAGCCTCTCCTTACTGTCTTGGGGAAAACATTAAGTGATGATATCAAACAGGATTTCCTTGTAATTGGAAGCATCTAATTACTACCATGTGCAGGTCTGATAAAGTGAAAACAAAACCATTTATGTATCTGAACCACTACTGAATGGTCAGGAGGTGTAACATCTAATCCCCATCAGTAAATACAGGGTATAAAACTTCCAAGTGATGAAGCTTTTAGTCAGTCAGTTATGAAAGCCCCACAGCTGGCAAGAGAAATCAATGTGCTTTCACACTTATGCAAATGAGTTATTTAATTCTATTTTTTCCTTCTTTAAAAACTATATTCTTTTTCATATATCTCCTTAATCCCGTGCATACCTCCCCTACACAGCACACCTCCCAACCACATATACGCACATGTAGGTTACCTTGTACAGTGAAGAAACCAAATTCCAGAATTGGAAGTTTCCATGCAAGGGGACTTCCCTGGTGGCTCAGACAGTAAAGCATCTGTCTACAATGCGGGAGACCCGGGTTCAATCCCTGGGTTGGGAATATCCCCTGGAGAAGGAAATGGCAACCCACAATACTATTGCCTGGAAAATCCCATGGACAGAGGAGTAGGGAAGGCTACAGGCCCATGGGGTTGCAAAGAGTCGGATGCGACTGAGCGACTTCACTTTCACTTTTCACCATTCAAAGAGTCAGACATGACTGAGCAACAACTGAACTGAACTGAACTGAACTGATGGGAATTATGATTACAATGACTTCACAAATGAGAAGATGGAGGAATTCAGATTTTAAAAAAAAAATTGAAGTATAATCACTTTACATTGTTGTGTTAGTTTCTGCTATACAACTGTGTGAATGAGCTATATGTATACATATGTCCCCACCCTCTTGAGCTGCCCTCCCATGCCCACCCTCATTCCACCCCTATAGGCCATCACAGAGCACCAAACTGAGCTCCCTGTGTCATATAGCAGCTTCCNTTGTTGTGTTAGTTTCTGCTATACAACTGTGTGAATGAGCTATATGTATACAAGTGTCCCCACCCTCTTGAGCTGCCCTCCCATGCCCACCCTCATTCCACCCCTATAGGCCATCACAGAGCACCAAACTGAGCTCCCTGTGTCATATAGCAGCTTCCTGCTAGGCTAGCTGTTTTGCACATGGCAGGGATATATGTCAATGCTGCTCTCTCAATTTGTCCTCGCTCTTCTTCCCTGCTTGTGTCCACAGTCCATTCTCTGTGTCTGCATCTCTATTCATGATCTGCAAATAGGTTCATCAGGGCAAGGAGGAATTTAGATTTAAAGAGCTTTTCCAGCTCCCACAGAGAGTTTTCAAATTTCCAAGGTGAGAAATCTAAGGAAGGCTATAAGAAAGGAAAGTACATTACGTCAACTGATTCCTTTTAAGAAAACAGATCTTCTGGTGTGAATTTTTGGTCACATGATCAAGCAGATGGTATAGGGCAGTGGTTAGGAACACGAACTCCAGCTGAAGGTACCATATGCAAATCCAGCTCTACTTCCTGGTGGTCATATAATCCAAGACTAGTTACTTAATCCTTGTGTCTCAGTTACCTCATCTGTAAAATGGGATTAATAATAATAGTCCCACTGTAGAAAGGTGTTGCTTCAATTAAATTGGCTGATAGATACAGAGTGCTTGGAGTAATACCAGGGCCATCACAGTTTTTCCTTTCTGAATTTGCACTCTCCTTTGGTGTAAGCACACCGAAGACACTTTTTCATTGTGATCTGGCCATCTCTGCAGTGATTCTTGTTCATTTTGTTCCAATAAGCAGTTGAAATAATGAAGATCACCACATGATGGATGTCCACGGAGCCTTCTTCCAATGACCAGAAAATTGAAATGCAACCATAATGTAAATAACAGGCAAACTTTTCACTGGGAAACATTTGGCAGAGTCCAGAACTTTAAAAGGCAAATATTATATTTAAGGAAATGGTTTGAAGTGAAAATGTTTTTAGATACTATCAACAAAACCAACTTGTATAATCCCACTTGCCTGCTTCATTATATTCCTATTGTTAGTCCTACATCAAAAGCTAGATCTGATCTAGATTTAAAAAAAAAAACAAAAAAGTGTTTCCCAAGTCTGCTTTCCATTATCCCCAGCAAAATCTGTTTCAATATTCAAAACTCATGAAAACAGTGAAAAAGGAAAATGTCAGCATAATTCACTCTAGCTAAAAGTGCTTGAGGAGTTTGTGGCAAAGCCTTGCTGAGAAAATTGCATAGGCACCCCCGCTCCTGTCTTTTGCATTTTTAACCACCTGAAAAGTATCCTGCACTTAACTTTGGAACCCTTCCTGGACTGGGCACCTTTCCACCTAGAAGGGAGATTTCCAAAGCTGAGTTCACCAGCGACTCCCCTCTCACTCAAGAAATCTGCCATGTTGTTCTAGGTGGGGAGGAAAAGCAAGACGTTTGACTTGATAACTCTGAAAGCTGGCGATCAAAAGGCTGCATGATTATTCACAAATACTTTCTTCTTCATAAGTTTCTACCATCTGGCATTCAGTAAAGTAGGATGAAAACTGTTTTTAGAGCAGAAATTGAATAATTAGAGAAGAAAAACTTCCTCCCCCACCCCAAGATCAGCAGAACATCCTCCAAAGGATTAAACTAATTCTCATGCCAAGGGTGCTCTGCTTTGGTTTCAGATCAGTTTCTGATTCTACTTCTTAAATCAGATTTTTAACTGTTGTTCGATAAAGTCCAAAACTGTGAAAATACAAGCAAAGACTCTTGTAACTGTTTTGTTTTCTAACCCCCAAAGGACAGCTGCCCAGGGATGGAGTTCTGTCTTGCAAGGTTATCTCTTTTTTCATCTAGGCAAGACCTAGCATGTTGGAACCCAGTAATTTGGGGAAAGACTTGGAGGCAGATAATTCTGCTGTTTCTCTCAGAAGCCAGGGATCTAATGCCTCTCAGGCAGGGAGACCATTTTTAGACTATACTTAATAACTGATTTTTTTTCAGCCTTAAGGGTAAATTTCCCTGCCCCATTATATATGGCTGCTGGAAAAGAGGCACTCACTTATTTATTCACTGTCTCTGAGTGCAACAAACATGGTCTCCATCCCATGATGTTTCTAACCTATTAGGAAAACAGATAATAACCCTAAATAACTAAAAATATTTAAAAATTATAAATATGATAAAAGCTGCCAAAAAGCAGTACTGCATAATGCAAGAATTTTAAGCAACGTGATTTAATTTAGAAGATGTGGCACAGGAGGATCGAAAAAAATGTTTATTTCTATCCTCCCCCTTCTAAATCATTAGTTATAAAACATCTTGTGATGAATCCACCAACTTTTCAGAAATGCTGTAGAATATTCATAGATGTGTATTGCTGGTGTGTAGACCTCAAAATATGGAGTTTATTCAACAAATATCACTCATTCAACAAATATTTTTAATATCTCCTACTTGCCAGGAATTATTCTAGACATTAGGAATGAAACCACCACCAAAATAGACAAAAGTCCTTACATGCCATGGAGCTTACATTCAGGGAGGGGAGAGAAAAAAATGAACAAGACGAAGAAATAAAATGGAAAGTATGTTAGAAGGGAAACATACTAGGGAGAAGAACAGAGCAGGAAGGGAGAGCAGGGCCTGAGTGCATGATGGAGTGTGGAGTGGGGCTACTTTAGAAAACCTTCACTCAGGAGTACTTCACTCAGTATGTGGTTTTTTAATTTTTAAATTAAATTTTTAAAACAGTATTTGTCTACTTTTTAAAAGAAGTGTAATTGATTTGAAATGTTGTGTTAGTTTCAGGCATACAGCAAAGTGATTCAGTTCATATATATATACATATATACACACATGCTGCTGCTGCTACTAAGTCTCTTCAGTCGTGTCCGACTCTGTGCGACCCCATAGACAGCAGCCCACCAGGCTCCCCTGTCCCTGGGATTCTCCAGGCAAGAACACTGGAGTGGGTTGCCATTTCCTTCTCCAATGCATGAAAGTGAAAAGTGAAAGTGAAGTCACTCAATCGTATCTGACTGCGACCCCATGGACTGCAGCCTACCAGGCTCCTCTGTCTGTGGGATTTTCCAGGCAAGAGTACTGGAGTGGGCTGCCATTGCCTTACATATATAAATATATATATATATATATATGGTAGTGGTGGTGGATTAATTGAGACCTCATGGACTGTATAGCCTGGCAAGCTCCTTTGTCCATGAGATTTCCAAGGCAAAAATACTGCAGTGGGTTGCCATTTCCATCTCCCAAGGATCTTCCTGACCCAGGGATTAAAACTGCATCTCCTGCATTGCAGGCAGATTCTTTGCCAGCCTATGTATATATATATATATTCTGGAGAAGGCAATGGCAACCCACTCCAGTACTCTTGCCTGGAAAATCCCATGGACAGAGGAGCCTGGTAGGCTGCAGTCCATGGGATCGCTGAGAGTTGGACATGACTGAGCAACTTCACTTTCACTTTCATGCATTGGAGAAGGAAATGGCAACCCCCTCCAGTGTTCTTGCCTGGAGAATCCCAGAGACGAGGGAGCCTAGTGGGCTGCTATTTATACAGTCGCACAGAGTCAGACACGACTGAAGTGACTTAGCAGCATATATGTATTCAGATTTATATATATATTCCATTGCAGGTTATTTTATAAGATACTGAGTATAGTTCCCTGTGCTATACAGTAGGTCCTTATTGGCTATCTATTTTATATATAGTAGTGTGTATATCTGTTAAATAAAAAGTTTAAAACCATAAGGCAGACCGTGTTTGCCTCTGGGACTGGAGCACCTAGTAAGACTGGCGATTTGGCAGACGCCAAGTCAGAGAAGGCCTGCTGGATCACCATCACATTTTTAGATCTACTGGAAAAGACATAACTAGAATTTCACTTTCAAAAGCTTGCCCTGGCTGTTGTGCAGGGAACGAACAGGCCAGTGACAGAAGAAAACTGAGAGTGATCAATAGAGAAAGCTCTAGAAGTATTATAGAGGAAATAAGGCAGTAACTTGGCCTAAGTTGTAAGAGTAGAGGCATGCAGAGGAGAATGAGTTTGAGATGATTTCGAGGGAGAATCCATCGGAAGGGGTCACTGTGCTGATGTTGGGGGATGGGATGCTGGGTCCAGCCTGGTGCCAAGATGGCTCCGCTTGGCCTGTGTCTTGGGTCACGTGGTATAGTACTTGCAGCTGGCCAAGGTATATATTTTTACACTTTAGCTGAAAGTTATTCCAAGTGGTTTTCAGCCAGGTACTTACTCCGCAGGGAGCCTAGCCTGGCTGTAATGAGAAGGTTTATAGGCACGCCTTTTGAAAGGTTAAATGCAAAGAGAGTCTCTGGACAAACCCTGCCTTGCACAGGTCCTTCACAACGTGTGAGACAGTTGTATCTAGAATCTCTGGCTCAGTTGGATGAGGCAGGAGGCACAAATGTACATGCAGGGGAGTCTGCCAATGGTTTATTGGAATTAAAAAAAAAAACAAAAACCTCAACTTTCTCCTGCTCCAACTGGAACTGTTCACGCAGAGGTTTCCTCCTGCACTTTCAAAAATGTGTTAGTAAGGCTCACAGGAACTAAAAGTAAGGTTTAAGCCTCTTGGTTTGGACAAAGCCTTTGTAATGCTACAAAACCAAAAAGGCTGCTCTGGCCCATATATCCTGGTATTGCATGGGGTCAGAGAGATTACTTTTCTCTGGACAGTGGCACTTCAGATAAAGCTACAGCTTATGTTTTCAAGCTGGTATGATTCTTGCTTAGTTCCCAAAGAAAAGGCATACATGATCTGAGGTGGTCCAGTGTGAGGCATGTGGGCCCATTGCTGCTCAGCTGAAATAATCAAGCAACACATGAAGAAATCAACCACTTGATTCTACAGGATTGATTGATAAGAACTTACTGCTCTTAGGTGGACTGAGAACCTTAGCTGGTGGGTTTGATCAAACAGCTGAAATCGAAGGCAAAAATTCGTCATTATGTCATAAGCACCACTTAAGATCAATTCCATTAAAATCAAGAAAATAGAATGAATACACTGTGATATGGACTTCTGTTAAAAATAAATTAAAAGTAAAAAATAGTGACTTGGAGAAAAATATCAGGTTAGCATCTAGGGTACTGGCCCATTTTAAATAAAATCACATAATATATGCACAGAGAGAGAGCGAGAGTGAGACAGAGAAAAATGCANGTGAAAGTGAAGTCACTCAATCGTATCTGACTGCGACCCCATGGACTGCAGCCTACCAGGCTCCTCTGTCTGTGGGATTTTCCAGGCAAGAGTACTGGAGTGGGCTGCCATTGCCTTACATATATAAATATGTATATATATATATGGTAGTGGTGGTGGATTAATTGAGACCTCATGGACTGTATAGCCTGGCAAGCTCCTTTGTCCATGAGATTTCCAAGGCAAAAATACTGCAGTGGGTTGCCATTTCCATCTCCCAAGGATCTTCCTGACCCAGGGATTAAAACTGCATCTCCTGCATTGCAGGCAGATTCTTTGCCAGCCTATGTATATATATATATATTCTGGAGAAGGCAATGGCAACCCACTCCAGTACTCTTGCCTGGAAAATCCCATGGACAGAGGAGCCTGGTAGGCTGCAGTCCATGGGATCGCTGAGAGTTGGACATGACTGAGCAACTTCACTTTCACTTTCATGCATTGGAGAAGGAAATGGCAACCCCCTCCAGTGTTCTTGCCTGGAGAATCCCAGAGACGAGGGAGCCTAGTGGGCTGCTATTTATACAGTCGCACAGAGTCAGACACGACTGAAGTGACTTAGCAGCATATATGTATTCAGATTTTTATATATATTCCATTGCAGGTTATTTTATAAGATACTGAGTATAGTTCCCTGTGCTATACAGTAGGTCCTTATTGGCTATCTATTTTATATATAGTAGTGTGTATATCTGTTAAATAAAAAGTTTAAAACCATAAGGCAGACCGTGTTTGCCTCTGGGACTGGAGCACCTAGTAAGACTGGCGATTTGGCAGACGCCAAGTCAGAGAAGGCCTGCTGGATCACCATCACATTTTTAGATCTACTGGAAAAGACATAACTAGAATTTCACTTTCAAAAGCTTGCCCTGGCTGTTGTGCAGGGAACGAACAGGCCAGTGACAGAAGAAAACTGAGAGTGATCAATAGAGAAAGCTCTAGAAGTATTATAGAGGAAATAAGGCAGTAACTTGGCCTAAGTTGTAAGAGTAGAGGCATGCAGAGGAGAATGAGTTTGAGATGATTTCGAGGGAGAATCCATCGGAAGGGGTCACTGTGCTGATGTTGGGGGATGGGATGCTGGGTCCAGCCTGGTGCCAAGATGACTCCCCTTGGCCTGTGTCTTGGGTCACGTGGTATAGTACTTGCAGCTGGCCAAGGTATATATTTTTACACTTTAGCTGAAAGTTATTCCAAGTGGTTTTCAGCCAGGTACTTACTCCGCAGGGAGCCTAGCCTGGCTGTAATGAGAAGGTTTATAGGCACGCCTTTTGAAAGGTTAAATGCAAAGAGAGTCTCTGGACAAACCCTGCCTTGCACAGGTCCTTCACAACGTGTGAGACAGTTGTATCTAGAATCTCTGGCTCAGTTGGATGAGGCAGGAGGCACAAATGTACATGCAGGGGAGTCTGCCAATGGTTTATTGGAATTAAAAAAAAAAACAAAAACCTCAACTTTCTCCTGCTCCAACTGGAACTGTTCACGCAGAGGTTTCCTCCTGCACTTTCAAAAATGTGTTAGTAAGGCTCACAGGAACTAAAAGTAAGGTTTAAGCCTCTTGGTTTGGACAAAGCCTTTGTAATGCTACAAAACCAAAAAGGCTGCTCTGGCCCATATATCCTGGTATTGCATGGGGTCAGAGAGATTACTTTTCTCTGGACAGTGGCACTTCAGATAAAGCTACAGCTTATGTTTTCAAGCTGGTATGATTCTTGCTTAGTTCCCAAAGAAAAGGCATACATGATCTGAGGTGGTCCAGTGTGAGGCATGTGGGCCCATTGCTGCTCAGCTGAAATAATCAAGCAACACATGAAGAAATCAACCACTTGATTCTACAGGATTGATTGATAAGAACTTACTGCTCTTAGGTGGACTGAGAACCTTAGCTGGTGGGTTTGATCAAACAGCTGAAATCGAAGGCAAAAATTCGTCATTATGTCATAAGCACCACTTAAGATCAATTCCATTAAAATCAAGAAAATAGAATGAATACACTGTGATATGGACTTCTGTTAAAAATAAATTAAAAGTAAAAAATAGTGACTTGGAGAAAAATATCAGGTTAGCATCTAGGGTACTGGCCCATTTTAAATAAAATCACATAATATATGCACAGAGAGAGAGCGAGAGTGAGACAGAGAAAAATGCAAAGAGAAAGAAAAAAAGGGTAAGACCCAGAGAAAGACAGAGACACAAAGAAAGAAATGAGTAGAAGACTATTATACCCAAATAATCATTTCTTTCTGTTTTGAAGAATTTAGATGAATTCTCTTTTTAATAATTTATATTTTTCTGAAGTTTTCCCATCAAACTCTATTACCTTATAATAAGAAATAACTACATAAAATTATCTCAAAGGGTCAGGCCATTATATAAGACTGCAAAGTAAAATGGAAGCTATGACAGCTCATTAAATATCCAGACCCTAAGTACAAAATGTCTTAATTACTCTTTTGTCAATGAAACATTGACATGGTCCATTTGTTACTGTTTTCTTTCTGTTCACTGAAAAAACTTAAACCTGTTCCCTCAGAAAGGAAACCTATTGCTCTCTCAGGGGCAATTTTCTGAGAACTTGTCCAGAAATTATTATTTTTCATTTAGAATCAGGGGGGAAAGTTTGCTGAAATCATAAAGCCCTGAAGATCAGAAGAATGTCTCAAGTGGGCCATCTCTGAAATGGGAGGGTCCACACAGACACATCCCAGCCTCACATAAGCAAGTCCTGCGCCCTTGCTGGGAACAGGCTACCAAGAGGAAAATCGTGGTCCCTATGCTAAAAGAACCCATTGGAAGTGGCAAGATCCCACTTAATACTTTTTCTAACCCTAAAATAGGTTTGCATCTAGATTACAAGGCATCAGACCATAGAATCAGAGAGGGGATAGTAAAACCGGTCTAATTAGATCTGGTTTTAAAGATGAGAAAAACCTAGGGAGGTTAGGTCACATTCCTATTGTTCCAATGCTACCGGTGGCAGCAGAAGCAAAGTCAACTGTACACACTGTCTATTTTAAAATGGACTGAACTTTGCATACATTTTCACATTCATGCACTGGAGAAGAAAATGGCAACCCACTCCAGTGTTCTTGCCTGGAGAATCCCAGGGACGGGGGAGCCTGGTGGGTTGCTGTCTCTGGGGTCCCACAGAGTCAGACACGACTGAAGCAACTTAGCAGCAGCAGCAGCAGGAACATTCTTATAAAGAAAGCATTCAGGGAATAAAAGCTCCCAAAGTTAATAAACAAATGGAATGCAAGGAGAAGATGGTTTAAATATGGTTTTAAAAGAGAACAAAAGATTAGGATGAGTCAGAGAATTCTTCTCTGGCTGTCTGTGGTGGGAAATTTTTCACTTCTCTTGGGAAGATTTGTGACCACATCAGAATACACAATACACATTGTGATTACCTGAAGTTTATGTATGAGTAGGGTACTATTTATGATGGAAAATCCGATGTTTCTCAAAGCCTTTTTTTCTGATCACTTAATCCATAATCACTGGGTATAGGTCAGAACATTATTAATTCTTGGGACCCACTCAGGACTCATTGAATGAGAATCTTTAGGAGTTGTTTTTGAGTGTTTGGAATTTCCACCAGCATCTTGGGTGATCTTCACCAGTTACTGAGAACCAGTGATGTAATCTTCATATAATACTTGATTCTTCTCATTTTACTTATTCATATGCAAAAATAGTGATTTGGGTTTCCTGAAGATGAAATGATTTGAATCCTTGCATTCTACTCATCTTGTCATCACCATATTTATTCCTGAACAGGGCCTGTCACTGATTGAATCTTCGAGGCAGATGCTGGACCTTGAATTCCCAGCCAAGGCTATTGCCAGAGCTCACATTATGCTGCCATATTTGTTTTCTGACTTAAAGCTGTCTACCAACTTTGAAACTTTGACTCTTTTCCCATCAGGCAGGCAAGTGCCAAGACCATTGCGATTTCTTTCTCTATTGCTTCCTTTTCATTCTCACTATCACTGACCTAATTCAAACCCTTAGTCTTCCCATCTAAACAATGAATAGCCTTCAAGTGGGGTACCTTACTCCATCTCTTTTCCAATGATGGTACTTGCCAGGTTAGTCTTCCCAAAGGCAGCTCCAATCCTGCTTTTTCTTTTATCATAAGCTTTGGGTAGCTCATTCTTATAAGAGCAGCCAACTGAATTAAGACTACAACCACTGATGTGGCTTTCAACCCTTTTTTGCCTGACCCCAGTCCTCAATTTTATTGTTTTCTTCCCCATATTTACACTGAACTTGTCCTTGCCTACTGGTGTGCCTTTGCTTCTACTGTTAGAATATCAGAAACTTCTTCTCTTGTTTTTGCTACTCAGAACTGTAGCCATCATGTTTTACCTACTTGAGAAGACACCTCATCTGTAAGACCTTCATTTTTCCCTCTGAGTTAATATTCTCTTGCTGTCCTCTGTACAGTCCCTTCATTTTGTACCTCTCCTAGGAGATTTTAACATTTATCCTCATAAAAGTTATTTCTATAATTGTCTCATCTTCTGGACCAACTAAGTCAGAATTTTCGCACCTAAGATAGCTGGGGCCAGTATCTTGTGTTTTCACATCCTTGGTTTCCTCAGGGCTCACTGTCTCACCATTCGTGCAATTGCTGATGACTGTGACATCATTGTTGGGCTTCTCAGGTGGTGCTAGTGGTAAATAACTTGCCTGCCAATACAGGAGACATAAGAGAAGCAGGTTCCATCCCTGAGTTGGGAAGAGCCCCTGGAGGAGGACATAGCAACCCACTCCAGTGTTCTTGCCTGGAGAATCCCATGGACAGAGAAGCGTGGTGGGCCCTGGCACATATGGTCACAAAGAGTCAGACACGACTGAAGTAACTTGCTATGCATATATGTGACATCCTTGTTTACTGATATGGCAGGAGATAGTCTATTTCTTATGATATAGTTCCTCTCGATATATATTTCTTACATGAAATATCTGAGGTTGATGTTGATGTGAACATTAAATGAAATAATACATTATTACGTAAAGCACTGTGCCCAACCGAAAACAAGGGGTAAACAATAAATGTTATCTATCAAACAGTCCACATTGGCCCTTGCCTACCCCTTCTATGCCACACGAAAAGCATGGTGACCCAAGCATCTTGCCCTTCTCTTTCTGGTGGCTTCAGGCAAAAGCCTGCTCTTTAACAGCACTGGTTTCAAATCTTAGGGATCCCATTGACACACTCACTAGCAGGCTAGTGGCTTGTGGGGAGGCATGGCAGTTCTGTAGGTGAACACACTAATGGGACTCAGCTGTGAACAGCAACTCAAGGCTCCTCGTGGCTTCTGCTGCACTGAATACAACGGGGCCAGGAGACAGCGTTGAATGCCATCAGACAATATGTGAAGAAGTTGCCTCAAGAAGCCAAATTGTTTATATTCACTATTGTCAGACATGCCATTGGATAAAGCTTTTAAGGAAAGCTTATTCCTTTCCAAGAAGTAAATCCTGTAAGTACTAGTGTCAAGTCTGCTGGCTCTTTTGTATGCAGTTTTGATTTTAACTAACTATGAGAGAATATATTTTGCCTTTAAAAACTTTCTTTCTACATAAGCTTAGAAAATTAGATAGCTGTTGCCAGCATTTTGAACATCCAGCCCTCAGAATTTTCATGGGGCAGTATTCAGAATTCAAGATTGAAATGTTTTTTTCTTAATCAAAACCCTATGGTGGAATATACATTTATTCAGTGACCTTACAATAGCATGTTAACAACACAATTCTTGCTTTTAAATAGAACGATATTAAAGCACATTAAATCTCATGGCTCCAACTGCCTCTCGGACACAATAGTTAACACTCACAATCTGAGAAGAAACACAAAGAAGAATCCAAGATTCATTGGAGTTGTATTCAATGTCAAACAAATCATAATACTCAATGTATCTTATAATCTGCATTATATAAAATTATAGATTCAGGCAACTTAGTCTTCCTCTGTTGCAATGACATCATCTTTATTTGCCCCAAAAGAAGAGAGCTAGCATGACCTGATGGTTAAGAGCATGAAATTTAGACTTGATCTATTACCATTCAGTTCCTGACTTTGACCTTTACTACCCTATTTGCAGGAACATATCAAGTTAGTTAATATCTCTATTTCTCCTCTTTGCTTTTTGTAAAATAAAGATGATGATGGCAGTGGTGATGATGTATGAAACCTACTTTATAAAGTTGTTAAATGATCAATGTTAAGATGACACAATCATTAAGTTACATAATGGAACAAGGGACACCTACTACATAGGTGGTTTTTTAGAGAAGGCAATTTAGGAGCTAGATATTGAAAGAAAAGTAATTGAGGACAAGGGTGATTGGAGTGCCAAAGCAGCAGCTCTTTGGGAAACAAACAACTGAGAAAAATATAAGCAGGAAAGTACTGACAGATCCATGCTGAAGAAGATTGCCCCAGCAAGGTTTTAATGACCCTTGTCAGTCATATTATGAGTCGTTCAGAGTTTTCTAAAGACAATAGATTCATTGGAGTGTGTTGAGCCATACACATTGCCATGGTACCCTCTTTATAATTTATGACCATGAACCCCAAGGGAAGACTTGATTCTCCTTGACCATCATCCTTGACCATCAAGCATACTGTTTCCAAGTATGCTTTCCCTCTCACTTACTAGATTATTATTTTGTATTTTCTCTCACTCCAAAATTCCATCCTCCTCCTCCTCCATTCTTACTTTCTGCTGACAACCTTGCTTTCTGCTTTACTGGGAAAATAGAAGCAATGAGGAGAGGACTTTTATAAGCTTCTCTATATCTACTTGCCTCTGCTTCTTGTAGTCCTGTTCTCCAGGCCCACTTCCCTTCTGTTTCCAGGGATGAACCATCCATGCTACATCCATGTATAACCTCCCCACTTGTGCACTAGATACTACTCTCTCTCACTCAAAAACATTCCTCCAACTTTTTCTCCTGTCTCTCCTCCACCAGCAGTCTCTCCCTCCTCTATAAGCGGGCTGTTATTTCTTCACATCTTAAAACACTCTCTTGACTCTGCCTCACACTCCATCTGCTGCCCTATTTCTTTCTTTCCTTTCACAGAGAAACTCCTGAGATACTTGTCTCTAGCTACATCTAGTTTCTCTTCCATTTTCTTTTGAACCTGGTCCAGTTAGTTGATGCTCTGACCTCAAGTACTCCTGTAAAACTTCTCTTGTCTGGGTAATTAATAAGTTCCACCTCGTTAAATTCAATCACTTATCCTCAAACATCCTCATTTTAGGTGACCTATATGCAGAAATTGACACAGTTGATAACTGTCTCATCTGTAAATCTTTGTCTCTGCTTGGCTTCCAGGATGGTCTATTGGCTTGATTTTCTCCCTCTCTAATCCCTTCTTCCCATTCTCTTCTGTTGACTCCTCCTTTTTTCTGACATCTTCATGTTGAGTTCTCAGTTTTGAACTTCCTCTGTGTCTAACTGCATCCTTGTAGTGAGCACTCTAAATTTTAGGCCATAAACCCAGACTTCTTCCCTCAATTACAGACTCATATATGCAACCACTTACTTAATATCTTCTTTTGCTATTATTTAATGATACTTTAAGTTTATATGCTCCAAAACAAACCTGTTTTTCCTGAGTTCTTGCCATCCCATTCCCCAGTAGCTTAGTCCAAAATGTTTAGTCATCTCTCATGCTTCTTTTCCTTCACACTCTACATCAAAAACCTCAGCATGCCCCTTTGACTCTTCTTTTAAAAGGATTCCCAGAATCTGACTTTTTTGTACCCTGTCTTTTCTTTCATTCCTTTCCCTTTCCTTACTTCATTTTTCTGTGAAGGACTTACTACCTTATCATAGACCTTACAACCTACAGTCAGCTCTCTGTATTCATGGATTCCATCTGCAGATTCAACCCCTGAATGATCAAAAATATTTGGAAAAAAAGCCAGAAAGTTCCCAAAAGAAAAACTTGAATTTGTCACACACTGACAACTATTTTCTGACATCTACGGTGGATTATCTCTGGGATCTCTGGTGGCTTAGATGATAAAAAATCTGTCTGCAATGCAAGAGACCTGAGCATCCACTCCAGTATTCTTGCCTGGGGAATTCCATGGACAGAGGAGCCTGACAGGCTATAGACCATGAGATGGCATACAGTCAGACACAACTGAGAGACTAACACACACGCATGCGCGCGCACACACACACACACACACACACACACATTATAAATATCTAGAGAAAATTTAAAGTATATGGAAGGATGTGTGTAGGTTATATGCAAATACTCTGCCATTTCATATAAGAGATTTGAGCATACTTGAATTTTGGTACCTGCATGGGTTGTACACTGAGAAACCACTGGATTTGGTTTATGTACTGACTTCCTCCCCGAGTAATCCTTAAAAAAGTAATCCAGTCTTTTGTATCCCAAGAGAATTCTCTGCCTCTTTTATTACACTTGTTATTCCAGTGACCTGCCCTTATCGAGGGCCACCTTGTACACTGTAGACACTCACTAGATATTTGCTGAATGTCACGTGGGATGTGGAATTTCCATTAATTTTCTTGTGCCCTTCCTGGTAAGGACCAAAGTCATGCTGACTTTTGTGTGAGGCTTCAGCACATAAGTACAGGAATTTAGGGAAAAAGTTCATTTTTCTTAACATTCTTTCTCTGGTTTATAGCTGATAGTTTGGCATTCATTATTTTATAAATCAAGTTTAGATGACTTTTCTCTAAATTTATTTCTTTCCATTTGCCCACACTGAACTATATCTAGCCCTCTCCTTACCACCCACATAGCTTTCTGGTGTGGCCCTAGCTCGCTTAGAACAATGGGTGAGCTTAATATCACTTTCAGAACTGGAAATTCCATTGTGCGTTCCATCATCAAGATCCCAAACCAGAAAGAAACTGATTTCAGCTCTGGAGAACGCACTCACGTTGTGGTGTTCAGAAAATTGTCTCTATTTCTTTAACATTTGCTTTCTCAAAATAAGAGAGTTTCCTGTAGATACTAAAACATGTCTCTCTTTATTTACTGAAGTTTAAAAGATGTAAGTCCTTCATATTCATAAGTTTAGACGTTGGTGTTTTATGTGTTTTATTAACAATTGCCAGTAACTGTATCTTCCCCAGTATATTGCTCACTGGTTAAGGAACTGGAGAGAAATCCACAGAATGAAGGCCATCAACCTATGGGGAGGCAGTCAGTGGAAGAGGCACTGAGTCATTACAGTGGCTCTTGGACCAGTAAACCATTGTTGTAGCTCCTGAGCAAAATGGCCATTGTGCTGAGAGAGGACTGACTGCTCTTCAAATGCAACATCTCAAAAACCCTAGAGCTGAAGCACATTTGAATGCAGAGTTCTAAAGAAAAGCAAAGAGAGATAAGAAAGCCTTCCTCAGAGATCAATACAAAGAGATAGAGGAAAGTAATAGAATGGGAAAGACTGGAGATCTCTTCAAGAAAATTAGAGGTACCAAGAGAATATTTCATGCAAAAATGGGCTCGATAAAGAACAGAAATGGTATGGACATACCAGAAGCAGAAGATATTGAGAAGAGGTGGCAAGAATACACAGAAGAACTATACAAAAAAAGATGTTCATGACCCAGATAATCATGATGGTGTGATCACTTACCTAGAGCCAAACATCTTGGAATGTGAAGTCAAGTGGGCCTTACGAAGCATCACTATGAACAAGGCTATTGGAGNTGCTGCTAAGTCACTTCAGTTGTATCCAACTCTGTGTGATCCCATAAATGGCAGCCCACTAGGCTCCCCCATCCCTGATTCTCCAGACAAGAACACTGGAGTGGGTTGCCATTTCCTTCTCCAATGCATGAAAGTGAAAATTGAAAATGAAGTTGTTCAGTCGTATCCGACTCTTAGCCACTTCATGGACTTCAACCTGCCAGGCTCCTCCGCCCATGGGAGTTTCCAGGCTAGAGTACTGGAGTGAGTTGCCATTGCCGTTTCTGGTTACACTCTATTTACAGTTATGACAATATAGTGGCTATATTCCCCTTGTTGTACAATACATCCTTGTCTTATAGGCTATCTTACATCCAATATCTTGTACCTCCCACTCCACACTGGTAACCACTAATTTGTTCTCCACCTCTGTGATCATCCTTCTTATCTGTTATATTCACTAGTCTGTTGTATTTTTTAGACTCCACAAACAAGTGATATCATACAGTATTTGTTTTTCTCTGTCTTTCTGACTTATTTCACCTAGCATAATACCCTTCAAGTCCATTCATGTTCCTGCCAATAGCAAAATATCACTTTTAAAATCTTTATCATGCTGTAAATGTATTCTTAAATTTCTAGCTGACAATTTATAAAAATAAAAATGATGTTAAGTTTAACCAAATGCCTACTCAGTATCAACTAAGATAACCATATGATTTTTCTCAATTGACTAATGTGATTAACTAAATTAATGAAATTCTCATTATTAAATTCCCTAGCTTTCTTGCTTAAATCCTAGTTGCTTTGAAGGTATCACCTTTTGAGAAACAAAAGGAAAATTGAGTAGCTAAGAGAACTTAAAACTTGTATTTATGGGCTTGGTCTCAGACTTTCTACTTCTTTCTGCATGACATTTGTCCTCATTTATATTGTGATTTTCAACTTCACAATGAGAAATGAATTGAAAACTGCAGCACACGTCTACAAAATTAGCAAATTTTTAACATGATAATACCTTTTATAGGAGAAGATTGTTTGACAGGGATGTCTATGAAGGGCTGTATACAGTGCTATGGCAGTATTAACTTTTGCCATTTTTCTGGGAAAATTTTTTTTGGAATTTCATTAAAAATCTTAAAACATATTCTCTGACCAAGTAATTTTATTTTTAGAAAAATGCTAAGTAAATTATCCACAAATAACAAGGATCAATATATGATTATTTTCATCATAGTGTCATTACTTTAATGACTAGAAACAACTCAAATGCCTAATGCAGAAATAATGAAGTGAATTATGGATTATCTATATTAAGGAATATTATGGTGGTTTTAAATTATGCTTATGAAGAGTTTTCAATGGCATGAGTAAAGGAGAACATACAATGTTAAGTATAAAATTAGCACAGGAAATTGTATACACATTAGGATCTCTGTGCATAGCATAAAATAAACTTGGAAAAAATTTAAATGTTAATAGTACTATTTGTAGGTGAAAAAAGTTACTTTCAAAGTCTAATATATTTCAAAGTATTTTAAGCACAAAAATAATGAACGAATACAGTCAGTCCTCCTAATTCACAGGTTCCATATCTGTGAAATCAACTATGGATCAGAACTAGTCAAAAAAATAAATTCCAGAAACTTCCAAAAACAAAACTAGAACTTGCAACTATTTATTTAGCCATTTACGTTACATTTACAAGACTGTTTACAAAATATTTTCACTGTATTAGGTGTTATGAGTAATAGAGGTGATTTAAATTATATAGGACCATATGTGTAGATTATATGCACATACTATGTCATTTTCTATACAAGGACTTGAACATACATGGATTCTGGTATCTGCAGGTAATCCTGGAACCAATTCCCTGCAGATATGAAGGGATGACTGAACACCTTTAATTTGAAAAAGTTTTCTTGCTCTCATTGTGTCTCATGCTCTCCCACCCCCTGGACATCCTCTTTCTAGTGCTGAAGGTTGGGGTTCACTGCTGCCTTCTAGTCATAAGTTCCTTCCGAAGATTCTCTGCGATTGTCAAATGGACTCCAATATCCTACTCACTTTATTCATTACCTTTGCTCCAGGCTGTGCATGCATTATCCTCCACTTTGCTGCTGCTGCTGCGAAGTCACTTCAGTCATATCCGACTCTGTGTGACCCCATAGACGGCAGCCCACCAGGCTCCCCCGTCCCTGGGATTCTCCACTTTAGACCATCATTAAATAGATGCAGTTCTTCTCCTTTACTTGGGCTTCAGACAGCTTATCTACTAAGGGAGCATTCCAACCTCTGATGCGTTCTCCTGCTGCTTATAAATTTCCCCAAGGCTCTCACATCGCTCCTGGAAACCACACCCTCCATTTCCGTGGATACACCTGGGGCATCACAGCAGTCTCTAGAGTCATCCTTCCTTCCAGTCTGTGTGATCTCTGTAGATTCCTTAGAGGGAACCAGTATTCTACTGGTGTGAGCTTTATTCTTGGTGACCTCAGAAAGTAGAACTGGGATTTGTCATTTTTCACATTATCGGAATGAAGGACTTTCTAAAAATTAAAGTTGTGAAAAATGAAAAGAAAGATTCAGCATAGAGGGTTTGGGAAAGAAGAGCAGGAGAGGAAAGAATTTCTGCAAAGGATGGAAAGATGTGATTACTGTATCCTGAGGTTCATTCTCCAAGTGAGTTCCTGCCCTGGCCTACCCGCCTAACCTAGAGACTCAAAAGGGTGAGGTGATCTCTAAGGAAAGGATTTTGTCAGTGTGTAGTCTATCCTTGTTGTTACAAGGGGGAGGAAGCCTGAAGGGATCCTGCAAAGATGGAGGAGGTGGAGAGAGTGAATACTTATTTTCCTCTGGTCAAAACAGGACAGGATGAGCAATAAGATTCTGAGGAAAGAGGATTTGCTAAGGGAATCCAATGACCAGAAGCGTAGATGTTAATCAAACTTTCTAAGGTTCAAAGAAGAGAGAGAGTCAGGCTTTTCTAATTAACACTATTGTGAGAAGTGGAGAAAAATGAGGAAGACCAGAATCCATCAAATGGGATTTTCAGTGGTAAAACTGGGAATACCCTAGGCAACTAGGATGATTGATCATCTATTCAAGAATCTGTAGGATGATTGATCATCTACTCAGAACTTTGGTAGGTATAGTAGCTACTACCCAGACTATGAGAACTGATTGGGGGACCTGCAGAGTTTTCTGGATCTACTGACTGATAAGCTGGTCACTCAATCCCCAGCCAGTTTCTACTGATGATACATCAGTATCAAAATATGCATGTACATTCACACACATATACATACATACATATGTATATATTCCATCGTAGGGTGGTGGGGTATAATGGCAGGTGCTTGGACTCTAGAGCCAGACTCTTTGGGTTTAATGCAAATGGTCTTCCTCCATTTTCTCATTTGGAAAATAGAGAAACAAATTCTATCCCAAAGAGATGTTGTGAGATTTAAGTGAGCTAATTGATGTGAAGTACAATTAGCATCATACCTGACATATAATAAACAGTACATTTCAGCTATCATTATGCTCACTCTTGACACTTTTTTCATGCTCTCTTCTTTTTGACTGGGTCCTACTGACCCAGCTAATCTCTGTCCTCTGTTTCTCCCTTTCTGTCAACAGTCAGCTCTCTCTACAGGTCAAATTCCTATCAAGTTAATCATCACTATCTCTACTGAATGGAGCTTGGACATTAGGCCACTTTCACAGGACTCCCTAGTCCAGTGGAGAAGGCAATGGCCCCCACTCAGCACTCTTGCCTGGAAAATCCCATGGATGGAGGAGCCTGGTAGGCTGCAGTCCATGGGGTCCAGAGCACAATTATTGTCCAATCAGCACTCTTAAAAAGAATTTATAAAATTTATAAAGCATGCTCCCAAGAGCGGCAAGGTCACACAGTACGAGCTGGATGACCTCATATTTTCTACAAGGAACCTGTATGTCATTCTATTTGAAATTAAGGGAAAAGGTTATTTTAAAAATAGTGTGAGTAGACCATGACCTTGTCTATTATGAAAGCTCTGGGGGGAGCTTCACAAATCATGTTCTCTGTCCCTAGAAAAGGACAGTGGTTCCTGAGAGCAGAAATGAGTCTATTGATGGAGGGCAATCTCCTTGTGGCTGGATTGCTCAGCCTCAGGACTTGCTCTGTGCTCTGACCCTCTCTTCCATTTTGGCCCCTGACATCCAGCATTGGAGCCACTGACATGTATTTTGCCCACTAGTGGTAACTAGTTTCTCAATGCATTAGCTGAATTAAAGACAGATCCTGTATTTATACCCACAGTGCTCAGAACAGAGCTTGGTGGGTAGGAGGCACAGTGATACCCACATGTTCAGTAAAAGTCAGATGCAAGGTCCCAGGAGGCATTTCTCAAGGTGGGCTTTCCAATCCTTTCACTCATCCATTCTTGGTTATTCATTCAAATGCCATCTCTTAGTGCCCATTCCTGCTTGTACAAGAGTCTTGGACTTTGTTCTTAAGGGGTTTGTTGTCTATATGCCTGGAAATCTGATTCAAAAGGAAAATAAAGGATCAAAATCCAACAAACTGTAATCCGCCAAGCTCCTCTGTCCATGGGATTTCCTGGCAGAGACTACTGGAATGGATTGCCATGCTTTCCTCCAGGGAATCTTCCTAATCCAGGGATTGAACCAAGGTCTCTTGCCTTGCAGGCATATTCTTTACTGTCTGAGCCACTGGGGAAGCCCATGGATAGTAAACTTGATAGCAAATCTACAACGCTGAAATCTCGAAGTTAAAAAAAGAAAGTGAGTCTGCTTATCCTTTCTGAACTGAAACCTAGAAAAAATTACCAACTGCAAGTCAGAGTGTGCTGGAGAAAGAAGCTGGAGTGGGTGGGGGATGGGCAGTATCAGGCTCAGTGCTAAATACTGAGCACCAGGCTAAGTACTATTAGNAAAGTGAGTCTGCTTATCCTTTCTGAACTGAAACCTAGAAAAAATTACCAACTGCAAGTCAGAGTGTGCTGGAGAAAGAAGCTGGAGTGGGTGGGGGATGGGCAGTATCGGGCTCAGTGCTAAATACTGAGCACCAGGCTAAATACTATTCGCATTTCAGCCTAGTAATAACCCACAACTCATCAGAACCCAGTAGGAGTTTAACCAGTGCTAACATCTGATTGGCTAAGGCAAAGTTTCAACTGTACCATTTAATTAGAGTAGAGTCTTCCTGTTAAGTTAAAGTAATTGTCACTTTCTCTCCTGTTTAGCCACTGAAACTACTGGGCTAAGAGGAGCAGGAAACTATTACTTAAAAAAAGTGGGGAGTGGAGAGTGTCACTGCCCTTATCAAGGCTTTGACACAAATATTTACACTGCATTTTACATGTTTTTTTTTTTTTAACTTCCATTATCTTGAAAGGGATTTTATAGTTTTTCTGACATATGCCAAAGCAGGTTTTTACATTTTGCAAGTATGCAAATAGCAAATGGAATAAGAAATTCATGCAGATACTTTCCCAGATTTTCAAATGCAGAACATCGTGTTATGCTGGTTCCAGAAGTTATAATTGCACTTAAAAGTCCTGCCTTGGTGTGGCATTCAGGACTTGGGGAACTCTGTACGCTAATTCATGTCTGGCTTTTACAGCTTTGTAATCAGCCCTATTCATAAGAACTGGCTTATGGAAAACACATTTCTGCTTCGGAGGGAGAAGCAGTGATTAATGATGATTTGGAGAGTGCCTTCTGGGTCCTGGAGAAGCCTAGTAAACAGAGGATACTTTAGCCATTTTCTGGAATCTCTGCCTCAATCCTCAAACCCCACTCTTTCTGCGAATTCTGTTTTGTGTTGATGGGCAGAAGGGAAAGTCCCCTCTGGACAGCACCTATTGTCTCTGCCTCTGTCTCCTCCTCTCCCTGGATTCTTTTAGTAATCTATCCCAAGTAGCAAACTTTCAGGAATGCCCCCTTTAGGAGTCTGACAAAATGTGTAAGCTTGTATCATTTTCTCCTCAAAAAGAAAGGAAAGCTCTTTGGAGAACAGAAAACATTTCCTTTCAAACAAAGGGAATCAAGTACTCTCCAGGGCTAGCCCAGAGAGAATTATTCCTCACTCTCCTGGGACTAAAATGGTAAAAAGCGTGAGTGTCTCCCCTTCAAAAAGTTCCAAGATCCTTGCTCTGAAGGACACTCCCTCCCTAATGTCTGCACACAACCAGGCAGACAGTAGCTCCAACTCCTGTGTCATTCTGGTTAATCCAGGACATCTGGTCACCCCATGTGGGAACCAGATTCTGCATGCCCTCCAGTGTAAGGAGAAGGGCATGTCCTGTGCATGGTAGATCTGGCTGCCATGGCAAGGAAAAGACAACGAGAATAGACCAGGGTGATAAATCTCCTTCATGGGCCGTGTTGGCCTTAGGAAATAACTGCAGGCAAACAATCAGTCTCCGTAAAATAATTTTCAAAACAGGCAAGCAATCAACCTAAACTTCCTAGATGTTTCTTGCTTGTTTTCTTATGATTAATTTAATCTAGTAGTTTTTCATCTACCAATTCTGGATAATGGGCTGTGCAGGTTTACAGTTACTATAGCAATATTTTGGAGAGGGAAGACATGTTCCCTTGAAGCCCGGGAAAGGGCAATGGGCTCCAGGAATTAGCACTGCGACTTTGGCCCAGGGGCAGTGTGAGTGTGGTTGACCTATAGCCGAGTGTGGTAGCTTTTAAACATCCGTAACCTTAACCTGTGGTCTTCCCAGATGGCGCAGTAGTGAAAAATCTGCTAGCCAATGCAGGAGATGCAGGTTCAAACCCTGGGTAGAGATCCCCTGGAATAGGAAATGGCAACCCACTCCAGTGTTCTTGCCTGGGAAATTCCATGGACAGAGAAGTCTGGCAGGCCACAATCCATGGGGTGGCAAGAGTCAGCCGTGACTGGGCATGCACATACAGCCTTATCCTGGGAAACAGAAAGCAGATTCTCACTCCTGTTCACACTAACTGGCTCTGAAAGTTTTAAGTCAATGACTCACTTTCTCCATTTTCTTACTTTTAAAATAAAATTGTAGAATTGTAAAAGGTAGAAGCAACCTTTTTAGGGGTTGGGGAGGTAACCTAGTTCAGCTTCTGCTACTTCATTTCACAGATGCAGAAACTAATACCCTCATTATCTATCTCCCAGACAGGCTGGGAAAGTCAACTGAAATTCCAATGTGCTTTGAAAATGTTGAGGTTGTACAAACTGTTCTGTGATTGAAAGGAATCAAAATTATGACTCATGATGTCAATGAGAAAATCCTTCAAGTTTCAATCCAAATACTATTATTTTATTATCATTAATAATGCTCATGTTTAGCTAGATGTGGGTATTTTTATTGCTCCCAAATTTCCAGAAGTTTGGCAAAATAAAAAAGATTTTCTTTTCTCTCTGACCAGTCAGTCTGTTACATGCCCTCTGAAACCAATGGCAGATTTCGTAAACAGTGCTCTAAACTTGTACAGAGGGTTACTTACAAAGCTTTCAAACCACTTCAGTCAGAGGATACCAATCATGTCATTAAGGGACAAACAGTCATGTCTGTCTCTATCTACATGTCTTTATGGCTTGAGTTTGCAATTCACATGAGTCTTTCAGATCTCGGGAGTAAAACTCTCATCTCTCATATATTTTCATGTGAGTTATTAATATAGCCTAGCCTGGATTCCCTTGAAAGCTGAGACAAGTAGTTTGTTTGATGGTATTTGATTTGAGAACATAATCCCAGGGAGCAGGAGTTGAAAGTGTAATGGAGGAAAAGAAATTCAACTCTGGGATACAGGATCAAGTCAGATTCCAGAGACTAGTGCTCAGGTTCTGGGAACCTTCTAAGAAGCCTTACAAAGGTGTGTCCAAGGACAAAGTGTGAGAGTTTTTGTCTGTTGGATGTCTAAACTTCAGAGTTGTAAAGGTATGAGTCCAGAATAAGATCCTGCAGGTCCCCCTTGCTATGATCAGCAAAGCTCCAGGGCAAGGGGTGCCTGGTCTGATCAGACTGTACCTAGCAAAGCTGGTTGAAGCTTGCACAAAACTGGTCACTCCAGCAGTGGCTGGATTAAGAAGTGGGCCTGAGAGAGTTAAAGGCATATCCATGAGGTATCCGACACAGATGAACTCCCATGTAAAGCTGTACACTCTCGTTTATTCACTGGGAACTGCTCTTTGGAGGTTTCTGATTCCTCCTAGACCAACCCAGCTTCCCTCACTCTGCCTTTTTTTTTTTTTTTTTTTGGCTGTGGTGTGGCATGCAGGATCTTAGTTCCTCAACCAGGGATTGAACCCATGGCCCTTGTAGTGGAATCATGAAGTCTTAACAGCTGCACCACCAGGAAAGACCCCAGCTCCCCTTAATTACTCAAACAATTGGCACTGGGTACCTCTTAGCACCACCTGAGGGGTATGAAAAGTGTGTATTTATCCAGGCTTGGCTAAAGGAGTGTTTCGATATCATTTAACATGGAGTAGGCTTAAAGGGCTTTTATGTAAAGTAGATAACTTTCATATCTCTGTGTCACATAAGGCAAGAGAAGACCTTCGCCATGCAGGCATCTGATGTCACACTGTAGGATCAAGCCACCTTTGCATAGCTAGCTCCATTTAGTCCAAATCTGAAACATCTGTGAGTTTTAGGGCTGACTTAATAGGTATAAAAAAGAGGTGAATGGATGATGAGAAAGTGTAGTCCTGGGAGCAGCAGTCTCAGCACTACCTGAGAAGTTATTGAATATGCAAATTCTTAGTTCCCATCCTACACCCTTTAAATTAGAAATTCTAGGGGTGAAGTAAAGCTATCTGCCTTTTAATAAGTCTTCCAGGTAACTCTGATGCATGCTAACATTTGAGAAACATAGGATCCTCCACATAGAATCATAGAATCTTTCAAAACATTTGATGGCTTCAGGGAAAAGCGAAACAAAACAATGATCAGATATGCACCATATTGGAGCACATTGTTTAAACATTTCTTAAGAGCTAGTTAATAAAAAAGCCTCTTGATGAAAGTGAAAGAGGAGAGTGAAAANAGAGGCTTTTTAGTTCCTCTTCACTTTCTGCCATAAGGGTGGTGTCATCTGCATATCTGAGGTTATTGATATTTCTCCTGGCAATCTTGATTCCAGCTTGTGCTTCCTCCAGCCCAGCGTTTCTCATGATGTACTCTGCATATAAGTTAAATAAGCAGGGTAACAGTATGCCATCTCAGGGAAAGACAAGTAAGTCTTTTGATGTGGAGTAAGAATGTCAGCGAGCTATGTATATCATCCTTTCTGAGAAGCTCGCATGTGCAGCCACCTGGACCATCTAGGTAGAAGAATCTGGCATAACTCCTGTGCTTAGAAAAAAAGAGAAGTTCTTTACCTCAAGGACTCCCTTCTTTCTTTATAACTTTCAACCTTGCCCCCAAATAAGGACTTTTGATTTGGAGATCTCTCCTTACCCTAGTTGTTGGTGTCATGGGATTTGATCCCTGCCATTCTGAGCTGGCATCTTGCCCCATTTTACTGTGCCAGCCACAGCTCATAGGCAAACACATTCTACCTGTATGGTGGGACTTAAGTTGGCTCAAGGGAAGATAGTTTGTTTTAAGAAGTATCCATTGCTATACACACACACACACACACACACACACACAAAGACTGATTGCTGTGTTCCCAACCTGAAATACTTTTGGGAGGAAATTAGAAGGATACAGTTACAGACCGAGGAGAGAGTTAAAGGAAGATAATGGGTATTTTCTTCCCAGCTGATCTTATCTGTTNACACACACACACACACACACAAAGACTGATTGCTGTGTTCCCAACCTGAAATACTTTTGGGAGGAAATTAGAAGGATACAGTTACAGACCGAGGAGAGAGTTAAAGGAAGATAATGGGTATTTTCTTCCCAGCTGATCTTATCTGTTGAAATGTGTAGAAACTATAACTATTTCCTCTGCTTAAATAATAGAAAAATAACTATATTTATGCCAAAAGCTAAATTCTCACAGCAAAAAAAAAAAATTAAAATAAAAAGACACCTCAAAAACTGACGGCATAAACCAACATAAAAGTAAATAAACTGATACCTCCTCAACCACAAAGCATTTAATACTGAAGCCCTTTGACAGCTTTATTGGATTTTCCTACAAAGATCACAATAGTTACCCTTGCAATCAGCTTTTGAAATTAACTTGGAGTGCCCTACGATTAGAAGTTGGCTTCGTAAGCAAGTATCATGTTTTTCTTTTTGTTACCCCATTCTCTTTGCCTCTCCCTTGTTTGGACTTCTACTTTTTTTCTCTTCTTCTTTTTGAAGATTTCAAATGCACTACTTTATCATATCTCAGGGCTGCAGAATCCAAAACTCTGTAGAAGAGTCTATTGACAGTGGAGCTCACTAATGTGACAAAGGCACCAATAGAAGTATGTTGTCGAGAATGCAAAAGAATTCCGCTAGATAAATGCTTAAGCCCCTTTTGTTCTGTTTTGCAACTTTTCCAAGGCAAGATGCCTAGGCCCTTCTTTCACAAAAAAGTGCAAGGAAAGCGGACTTGACCTTTGCAGACTGTCTTAAATTTAGGCTCTGTTTGTCAGCTGCTAGAAGCCTCACCAAAGCAGTGAACTGAGAAACAAAGAGAGTGAAACTGCTCATGCTGCCTGAGAAGGAAGCATTTATCCTATCACAATAGTTCTTTGTCTTTCCTGAATTTGGATTGGGTATCTGGGTTAGTGTCCAGATACACTAAACATGGACACCTGATTTTCTCAGGGACATAATGGGGGGGTGGGGTGAAATGCAAAGGTATTTTAGTGTCCAAGTGTAGTTGTATGGAATTGCTAAGATGACTTTTTGCCTTAGAAATCTGGGCAAGCAAGGATAGTAATTTTCATGCAGAAAACTTCAGGCTTCCACTCATAGGATGACTTGGTCTTCCCTTTCAGTCCTACCCAAAGGCTCCTTTAACCTAAATACATACAGCAATAGATGTTCCAAAAGAGATTTATAAAAAGAGGTACTGTGCAAGGGGCTTGGAAAAAAAAAAAATGTTTGCATTCAAAATTTATAGTAAAAGCCATAGAATTTGTTCTCATGTTTCTTTTTCATTTACAACCTTCTGAAACTACAGAACTGAAACAATTGGAACAATGAACTTCCTCCTGTTTATCATTCGATCAGTATCATCAGACTCCTTTGGTCACGCCACGACTGTTTGCTAGAGCAGTGTATCCCTAAGTGAGGACCAACTACTGTACAGAAGGACTGAAATCTGAAAACGACTTAGAATAACATTTCAGGGCTTCACTGCTGCTTGATCTGTTTCTTTTTAGCTTGTCCTAGAAACAGCGAGGCTCTGC
>SJYV01011282.1:748686-776262 GCA_006410875.1 Neotragus pygmaeus
TCCTCCCCCTCCCCCCCCCTTTTTTGAAAGAAGGTGTTTGTTTATTTTCTCCTCTCGATTGTGACTGTAGATCATTTTGTTGTGGGATTCCTCATGCTCATTTTTCTCTCTACCTTCCCAGGCTGAGGATTATGCCATCCCTCAAATTTGTTTTACTACTGTGAGCATAAAAAGCAGCACGTTTGCATTTTGAACAGAGCAGAGATTAAGGCACTGGCAGCCTTGAAATAGTTCTTTCTCAATTTCCATTCCCATGAGGTTATCCACAGCAAGTCGCTGTTAGTACAGGGTCAGTGTGATGAAATGTATTTGTTGAGTCTCTTTGGTGCCAGAGTTTTTGCCAACAATCTGATCTACCTGATAGTGGGGCTATTTCAGAAATGTCCAGTCAGTAGAGCAAATACAGTGCCTGCAGACCTTCAAGCATAGCAGTGATAACTGAAACTCCAGCAAGCAAGAACTTTAATTTTTCTCTTTAGAGACAAGCAGGCAGGAATGGGGAAATCAACAGAATTTGTAAAGTGAGAATGTTAATTTTAGGACTAAGCCCTAGTTAGACCTCGATTGAAAATCCCGCTAGAGTTATGATATTCCTGTCACAATCCTTTAGCACTCTTTCAGCTCCATACATCTGGGCCCACTTGAAGAGGTATTTAACATGAATATAACATGTAAAAAGGTCTAAAAGGAGGTCATTGTATGTTTAAAGTTTTTAAAATAGGGATACATGAAAAACATGTCAGCATGGAGAGAAAAAAAAACAACACAGCAATGATAAAATAGCTAGAGTGAGGAAGGTAATCATAGCTTACCTGAATAGTCTTTGCTATGCTAGGAAATGGAGAAACTGGGTTTTTCTTACCTTTCCATTTCCCAACTTAAAATTAGCTGATTAAATGATCCATGTATAAATCCAAAATATAACCAAAGTAAAATCAGCATTTGTATTTCACTTGCTAGATCTGTAAGTGACCTCTTATAACCTTGCATAGATCCCATGCCAACCATACTAGGTTAAAGTAACCGGTACCTGAGGTCTTGGATCTAAATGACAGGTGTGGGAGGCAGGTTGAAAAGCTGATGATAGCACTTCTTGACCTTCAAGATTAGAACTGAAAGAGAACAGAAAAAATAGAGTCATGAAGGATGTGTGTGTGTGTGTGTGTGTGTGTGTGTGTAAAGGAGTAGAGGCAGGAGGAGGAGTGGGGGGGCAGAGGGGGCAAGTGGAACAGGTCTTAATATGTGACAACCTCATCATGCCCAGCTAGAAACTATGAAGTCCAATGTAAAAAACAAAGTCTTGAAAGAATTTACAGATGTCTATACAAACGATGCCTCTCTACCCTTTCTTCCTTGTCTCAAACATAAAGTCAGCTTTAACAAAATTCACAGAGGCCTCTGGATTCTGGAACAAAGAAAACTCGAGGCCTTGATCATGATTTCTGCATGCCAGTCTGAAATTTAGGGCCAACAAATTATAGAGCTCAGAGTTCCACCCTGCTGCATGGAACCACGCAGGAGTCCCACAGTGTTTTGGCTTGTCAGCTCATCTCCTGACCTACCGAACATGGGGAAAAATCAGCGAGTTAAAGGCTTGCATAGAAACTTGGTTTAAGTTCCAAGTTCCGTAGCTTTCACTTCTAAGTTTGCGGACTTGAGCAAGTTACTCTCCTAGCTTCACTTTCCAGTTTTAAAAATAGAATTAAGACTCCATATAAAATATTCTGTGATGCCTGCCACGTAAACATGTTCTGTAGACATTATTATTATTGTTATAATTATTTCTTTCTTCAGAACTACCCAATAGCTGACTTCAAATTTCCTGTGATCTGAATGGCTGTTCCATCTTTCATATCCGTTTCTCTATGTAATCTTGACAATCCTTCCCTTTAACCCTTTGTAATATCCCCCACCACCACACACAAGCACATCCATGAATGCACACACACACGTGGCTTAGTTTAAGTTCGTCCCTCCCTTCTCAGATTCAGTGACACCTCCCCTGAGGACCACCCATCCCGTCTTCACTCTGTCCAGCAGAGGTCATCTTCACTTGTTACCTGCTCTTCCAGGCATGTTTCTTTCCTGTAGAAAGTCCCCTAAATTTGCAATTGAATAGTCATCAGTGTATTAGATTAACCTTCCCTGTTTGCCTACAAAATACAAGTCCCTTGAGGATAAGATATGAACTCCTTTGCCCTTAATTCTATGTCTACCACCTGGCAGTGTAAAATTGTTAGGTATTCAACAACTTTTGTTCAGTGAATGAGTACAGAAATTAATGAAATTAGGATTTTAATTCTTATTGTATACACTATTTGGGTCACTTATACTTCTTCATGAAACCTTTTAAAGTCCCAAATAATCCATCTCAGAATAGGGATGGCAGTCTTATATCCACAGAGTTATGATGGAAAGAAGATCTGATGGTCAGTAAAGTAACCAGAAAAACATGACTATTCAATACCTGAGAGTTCTTTTTCCCTTTATCACCAGCCAGCAGGTCGTGTAAATCAATGCCAGCCTGTCAGGGATGGAAGCTAATCTGACAGGGGGCTGTCACAAAGAGGGTTTCAAGCAGAAGAAAACAGCAAAGGCCTGTGCTCCAGGGTAGCCAGAATGTAGAAGTCACAAGACTTGGTGGATGACTCTGGAAACAGGGTGGCTTTGCAGAGAACTTACACACGTTTCCTGGTTTTGGTTTCTCTGCTGTAGTTCACAATCCTCTTCCAAGTCCAGATTTCACAGACTTTTCTGAGAATGGGCTTCTAAACCTGCTCCCCATCTTACTCATCCCTATATACAAAATGCATTAATCCTATATACATTCTTCTCCTTGCTTCTCTGATGATCCAGTCCAGATAGAACACCACTTACCCCAAGTGAATGGTGGCGGAATGTAGTGGCTCATTGTTTTTGGAATCAGACAAGTTGAGAATCAAATCCTAGCTTGGCTGTTTACTCAAGGTGAATTTGAGTAAGTCTCTCGAACTTTTAAAGCTTTGGTTACAAGTATATAGAAGAACTGATGTGAGGAATGAAGGAGATGATTTCTATTAGAGACTGAGTCCACTTGCACATACTGAGATGTTTAAGAAATGCCACCTTTACTGTGGGTGTCAGTGGGCAATCAGAACCTCCTAACCTGAGACCTGAATTGGTGCTTCATAGACATCTGCCCCAGAGAAGGCAATGGCACCCCACTCCAGTACTCTTGCTTGGAAAANCTGAGTCCACTTGCACATACTGAGATGTTTAAGAAATGCCACCTTTACTGTGGGTGTCAGTGGGCAATCAGAACCTCCTAACCTGAGACCTGAATTGGTGCTTCATAGACATCTGCCCCAGAGAAGGCAATGGCACCCCACTCCAATACTCTTGCTTGGAAAATCCCATGGATGGAGGAGCCTGCTGGGCTGCAGTCCATGGGGTCGCTAAGAGTTGGACACGACTGAGCGCCTTCACTTTCACTTTTCACTTTCATGCTTCGGATAAGGAAATGGCAACCCACTCCAGTGTTCTTGCCTGGAGAATCCCAGGGATGGTGGAGCCTGGTGGGCTGCCGTCTATGGGGTCGCACAGAGTCGGACACGACTAAAGTGACTTAACAGCAGCAGACATCTGCCCCACCAGGAATGAAGCCTCTCCCAGTTTTCCTTTTGATTCAACTAATAAAAGCAGCTTCCTTTCTCTCCTCAGGTTAGTGAGATATGTACTTGTTATATAGAAAATCCATTCATCCAAAAATTTAGTTGTTATATCCAAAATGCATTAATCCAGAAATATATTTGTTTTCCCCAAAAACCTCTGGGACAAGGGCACCAGCAAACTCGCCAGGATGTAGCAATCATGAACCAATAAACCAAGCAATTTATAAAACAAAAAGTGGGCTTCTAGCCCTGTGCCCAAAGGCAATGCAGTCCAAAGAAACACAAATGCTGCACGTGCCTCAGGGTGTTCCCAGTCTTGATGAAAATAGAAAATCTGGAAACTATGAAACATTGGGGAAATATTCAAGAAAATTCCAAACAGGTTATTTTTGATGGTCAAATGTATAAACAAAACATTTTATAGAATTTCTGAAAAAGAAAGTCTAATATAGGAAAAGATTAGGCTTCCAAAGACGGCTGCTCACTGGGTGTGCTCACTGACTCTTTGCAACTCTGTGGATTATAGCCTGCCAAGCTCTCTGTCCATGGGATTCTCCAGGCAAGAATACTGGAGTGGATTGCCATTTCCTCCTTCTGGGGATCCTACTGACCCAAGGACTGACCATGAGTCTCCTGTGTCTCCTTCATTGGCAGACATTCTTTTCCAGTGAGCTACCTAAGAAGCCCTCCAAAGGTGATAAAGATCCAATACAATGAACAAATATGTAGCATTATAATCAAAGCAGAGCTGGGGTTAAGTCTTAAATCTATGAGTCTCTAGTTGTTTGATCTCAAGTAAATTACTTAAATGATCTGAATTTCCTTATTTGTAAAATGGAGAAAAGTAACCATTTAAGAAATGAAAGAATGTAGGAATATCTGGCACATCAATAAGTGGATGCTATTGTTTTTTTTATGAAAGGCTTGATTTCAAAAGCATTGGACACAGATGAGTTAGGGCAACAAATTTACATTCAAATCCTAACCATCCCACCAGGCCCTGCATGACATCTGGCAAGTTACTTAGCCTACCTGAGCTTCAAATTCTTCATCTCCAAATCTGATAGAATTACACCCACCTTTCTTGACTGTTAAAGAGATGCAGGTTAAATACATAAGAAAT
The DNA here is from genome assembly GCA_006410875.1 of Neotragus pygmaeus. NCBI lineage: Eukaryota > Metazoa > Chordata > Mammalia > Artiodactyla > Bovidae > Neotragus > Neotragus pygmaeus. The sequence goes on from SJYV01011282.1 coordinate 753,460, forward strand.
GCCCCATAATGGTAGCTGTTCTATTGTTTTTATCCTACTATTATTGCTATTATTAGCATTATTATTTGTTAATGTTGGATGTATGGAAGGAAAGAAAGGAGAGAAAGCAAAAGACAATACAAGCCTGAACCAAAAACCTAGAGTGCAATAAATGAAGAGGCGGCTTTCAGGGGAGACGGAGCTTGGATCTGGAAACTGATAACAATAGAGAGATAGGAAGAAGTCAGATTAAAATTTGATTTTAGGGAGCCATCCAAGTGCCAATACATCCATATAATCTTAGAACCTTCCTAGAGGTTTTTAGGAATGAGACATCAACCGCTTTTCTTAGTAACTCATTTCTTACAATACCTTGGATTTTTGTATTTCCTTCTATTGTTGTTGTCATAGTCTAACCCCCCCCCCCAGTTTTACTGAGATAAATTGACATATAACATTGGATAATTTTATTTATTTATTTAAAAAAAATTTTTGGCTGCACCATAACCATGTGGGATCTCAGTTCCCCAACCTGGGATTGAACCTGCATCCCCTGCATGGGAAGCACAAAGTCTTAACCACCTAACAGCCAGGGAAATCCCCCACCTTGGATAGTTTTAAGGTGTACAAAATATGATTTTATATACATCCCTATTGTGAAATAATTACTGAACGAATTGAATGGATGTTTAGTTAATTTCCATCACTTCAGAGAATCCAATTTTTCATTCTGCTTCAGGGCACATAGAAAAGAGTCAATAAACAGTCATATGCTATTTAGTGCTTCTTTGAGCAAGGTGAATTGATCTTGTTGAAATGTTGTTCCAATGACAATGACTATAGCATTAAGCTCCCACTGGGTGTTGGACAATCCACGCACAGTAGAGCTGATTTTAGTGTTTTTGTTTACATATGAGAACCTGATTATAGAGAAGTGAAACAGTCTCTTACTTTACATGGCCATGAGAAGGCACAGCTAATATGTGACTATATCTGTATATTTAGCAAAGTTCTTCCCCCATTTCCAGGAGGAATTTCTTGTTGGGTTCTTGTGGCTATCTGTCAACATTCTCTTTGAAGAGGGTTGTTGAAGGTGTGTACACAAGAATATAAATTTATTTACTTCTGATCTTTCTTCAGCAGTTCATTTTTGTTTCTCACTCTCCCTGTCTACTAGTATTTCCTAGATGATTATCACACACTGGCCTCAATTAGATCCAATTAGACATGAAGAAAAAAATAATCAGGCTATTAATGGAAAGAAGATTGAAATGAAATTAATTCCATTCCCAAATGCAGTGTTGCCATAGTGTGTTGATTTGTAATAAAATCTGTCAACTATTTACACATATATTCACATAGAAGACCATTTTGAGATTATAATTAAGAAAAACCAAAACAAATAGTTCTCAACCTCCCAGAGACTCTCCGTTAAGGAGTAAAGTTTCTTCAAAATGATCAGCAACCATGCTTCTAAAAGAAAGTGTGTGATGGTGATGGAAGACACACATGCTTACATGACAGGTCGCCAACAGCAGTGAGCAAAGCAGAAGGCATAATGCTTTAGACTAGCAAACTCAGCTTTGCACGGTGGAACACACACTTTGTCTTCACTTCCACACAGAAATGTGCTCTCACATTTTTTTTCTTGACATATATTCTTGAGTCAATTTTGGCTTCCTTTTTGACTTTTACTAAAGACATGACTGCAGAGAATTGTCTTTTTGCCATGAGATAAACAGTAGAACAGAGAGCAGTGTGAGGGTGAGCTGGGATGAATGGTTGCATGCCTGATCCCCTGACTCTACCAAGAAATTGTGCCTGATATTTCTTTTCTTTTTTTTAAATTTTATTTTATTTGGGTGAACTGGTCATAGTTGCTGCACACAGGGTCTTCCTGGCATCGTGCAGGATATTATGTTACAGTGCACAGACTCTCTAGTTGTGGTGCATGGGCTCACTAGTTCTGGTTGCTGTTCAGTCGCTTAGTCATGTCCAACTCTTTGTGACCCTATAGACTGCAGCATGCCAGACTTCCCTGTCCTTCACCATATTCTGAAATTTGCTCAAACTTATGTCCATTGAGTAGATGACGCCATCCAATCATCTCATCCTCTGTCATCCCCTTCTCCTCTGGCCTTCATTCTCTCCCAACATCAAAGTCTTTTCTAATGAGTCAACTCTTTGCATCAGGTGGCCAAAGTATTGGAGCTTCAGCTTCACCATCAGTCCTTCTGATGAATATTCAGGGTTACTTTCCTTTAGGATGGACTGGTTGGATCTCCTCACAGTCCAAGGGACTCTCAAGAGTCTTCTCCAACACCACAGTTCAAAAGCATCAATTCCTCCTTCTTTTTGGCCCAATTCTCACATGTATACATGACTACTGGGAAAACCATAGCTTTGACTATATGGACCTTTGTTGGCAAAGTAATATCTCTGCTTTTTAATATGCTGTCTAAGTTTGTCATAACTTTTCTTCCAAGGAGCAAGCATCTTTTAATTTCATGCTTGCAGACACCATATGCAGTGATTTTGGAGCCCCCCCCCCAAAATAAAATCTGTCACTGTTTCCATTGTTTCCCCATCTATTTGCCATTGAGTGATGGAACTGGATGCAAGCTTAGTTTCTCCATGACATGCGGGATCCCAGTTTCCCGATCAGGGATCAAACCCACATTCCCTACATTGCAAAGCAGATTCTTAACCACTGGACCACCAGGGAAGTCCCTGCATCTGACTGCTATTGGTACAAACCCAGAATAAAAGTGCTAGAGCAGAGGAAGGGCTGCAGTGATGCTGTGTGCTCCTCCTCCAACTCATCTTCTCTCTCTCCCGAATATCCCAACAAACATAATCTCAGTTCTAAACACACAGTTTTCATTATGATCTTTCCTCTAAAACGTTTGCCTCCTTCCAGAAGAAGACAATGGGGATACATTGAAAAGAATACCCAAGATGGCAGATTGAAGTCATTGGAATCTGAAGCTTCCAATACAAGCTAACACAAATAACTGACTGAGTGCTTTAAAAGAAATCCTGTGGACCACAACCAGAGATCAAACCCACGGAAGGAAGCAGGGAAACCAGAGCATAGCTCTTGGTGCTAGGTCTTCCATGGGGAGATTCAACTCTATGTGACAGGCTTTCTACATGAAGCCAAGAGCTGGGGACCAAGCTGCTTCTTATGAATGAGAGTTGCAGGAGTTCCCATAGCCAGGAATAGAAGCAAACTCACCACTTGAAGCTAAGACCCACCACGCATAATAAGAGGCCTGAATTTTGGTCATCTTTGTGGCAGGAGAGTATAACCTCTAGTTTAGAGCCACATTTAAAAGGCTAAGGCAAATGCAGAATTAAAGCCTTCTTACAAGCTGGGGGATATTCCTACAGATGAACAAGAGTTACCAAGCAAGTGAAAAAACCTAGCAGCATAAAAAGTTCACCAGATTCATTAAACAAAAATTCCCAAGTAAACATACATATTATAGAATGATTTGTAATCATAAAATCAGTATGATGTTCTCAAAGAAATGAAAAATGGACTACTATCCTTGGGAAAAACATAAACAAAAACAAGAGATTACAAAAACAAAGACAGGTGCACATACCAAAGAAAATGGTATTTGTTGACTTAAACCGATCAGCTGACAGAGGTAAAGATAGAAAACCTTTAAGACTGAAGACAAAACTAAGGAGGTATCACAGAAAGTATTACAGAATGCTAAACTCTTGGCAAACATAGGAAAAAGACAAGGGACAGAGGATAGATCAAGTACTTCCAACTTAACATCAGATTCAGATAGAAAGAAGAGAAAGAATGGTTGAGACACAATGTTCAAACAAATGGGTCAGAATTTTCCAGACTGTTAAAAATCTGATGTTTTCCACTGATGGACAGTTGGGAGAATTTAAAATGAAAACAAACCCCAAACTAGGGTCATTTTAGTGAAAATACATAATCTTCAGACAAAGAGAAGATCCTAAAAGCTAGTAGACTAGTAGGACACAGACTACTTAAGAAAGAATGGCAATCATTTGATAATACTCAATAATAAGGCACTAGAATATGGGCTTCAGGGTAGTAAGTGAAAATGTAATTATCAACCCACTTTATGTAACACACAAACAAATAACCATTCCTAAAAAAGTAAGCATTAAAGATATTTTAGACTTTAAAAAATTTACTACTGACAATGAACAATGAGTTTAGAAGGGAAGTGGTAAATGGAAAAGCATAATTTCCAAACTGGGGGGAGGGGCAATAGAGAGGCTAAAGTAAAAAGAAATCCATCTATCATCATTTAAATAAATAGAAAACAATTAGGCAAGGGGGAAATTATATATATATATATGGCATAAAATATGACCAAAATAATAAGTAATGTCAGCAAACATAGTAAGGATAAGTGAATTCTCTCAGTTAAAAGAAAGAGATCTCAAACTAGATTTTTTTTAATCCAATTTAAATATTTACAGTATATGAATTTAAACCAAAACTATATAACAATTTTGAATTTAAATACAGGGAAAATATTTCTAAAATAGATGTCTGCTTCTTAAAAGGTGTTATAGCTATATGAATATAAGTCAAAAGAAAATTTAAGCTAAAATGTAGTGCAGGCTAGATTTCAAATATTGAAGTGTTTTCCTTTTAACCATCTATTACCCAGTCCACTTTAGAGTAAAATATCAGTAAGGGAGGAATTTAATGAGCAAACAGTATGTTTCATTCTCTGGATAATCACCAATTTTTTTGGACAAGCATAGCAGAGACACATCTTGAATTGAAAGCTGATCTCTCTTCAACATATTTATTTTCTTTAAAAATTGGACAACCTAGGATTTCTTTTTTGTAATGGAAATGATGAGTTAATGATACACTGGTTTTTGAATTACTGACTCTTCTGACTTTGTTTCTGGAGACCAAATAAACAAAAACTTATAATAAACCACAAAAGCCAAATAATATTAATAATGAATAGTCCAAGAATTGAGGATATATGCCCATCACTATTCTGGGCACCTTCTTTAATTCCACTGTGAGACAGGCTTTCTTTCAATTCCACATCCCATAGCGAAGTGATGTGCTTAGAAAAAGCAGAGCCTGGCGAAGCACCCAGATGTGGCTGACCTCTCAGTTCTGTACCTGCTCTCTGGTCCACATTCCCATCATCAATTCACACTCCTCTCTCTGGGATGGAGCTGAAAAGCAACTAGAAGCTTCTGCACACTGGAGAGCTATTCTCATCCTCTGTCCCCTGAGATGCAACCTAGGGAATCAGAGAATGACTTGAAAAAAAAATCCAGAAAGCCTAAGTAAGCTTAAGGTTCTTCTCTTCTGAAAAGCCACAAGAAGAAAAACAAACATGGGATCAGAGCATCTCCATGGCTTCAGGGAGGACACTGGCTGTACCCAGGGTAGGTCCCGGCTCCAGGCCAAGGAGTAACCGGTTGCAGCTGTGTGGGCCCTCGGGAGGGGGCAGGGTGGGGCAGACACTGAGATCCACAGCTGCTCCGCAGGGGTGAGGCGGAGCCCCCACTAGGCCAGGGGACCTGTCTGGCTAGAAACTGCTGGAGCTGTGTGTGGTTTTTGAGAGGCCAGGTGCCCTGCCCAGCCTCCAGAGAGGAGTGGTGATGGACATGACTTAAAATAAAGCAGGGACAAAGCGATGAGTCTCCAGGAGAATGTCACAGCTTTATTCTCTGCCTGCCTCCTATTCTAACAGGCATTGTCCAGTGAGCTGGTTCTCAGGCACAGAATGGAAAATTCAGTGAATCGTGATAAAACAAGAGGCTTGAAATCACGAATGAACACTCCACACAGCACATGTGTGCTCTTCTTGGAAACCTTGTTCTTTCTCACTCAGGCCTCTTGGAGGACAGAGTCGGGCTTTCCTCAACATGGAATCCTGGAGTAGGTAGCAGAATGCAAAGGACAAAGCAGGCTCTTCACTGATGTTTGAAGAAACAGCAGTCAATGATTTCTCTCTAACAGATGGTCCTACATGTACAGGGATCAAGGCCATTTAGATGAGAGAAGTCTTGTGACTTTCAGAAAATGGGATTGGTTTTTCTTGATAGCCAATGGAAAATAGGTCTCTGTGGGATCAGTAGAACCAAGGATAAGGACCAAAGAGCACAGGAAAAGACATTCAGCATTACTAATCATAAGGGAAATGCAAATCAAACTACAATGTGATATCACCTCACCTCTATGAAAATGGTTCTCATCAGTGTGACAAGAGATAACAAGTGTTGGCGAGGATGTGGAGAAATTGGAACCCTTGTACGCTGTTGGTGGGAATATATACTGTGCAGCCACAATGGATAAGAGTATGTGAATTCTTCAAAAAATTAAAAATATAATTACTATATGATCCAGAAATGCCACTTGTAGGTACCAAATTGAAAGAAATGAAACCTTTATCTCAAAAAGATATCTGCACCCCTATGCTCACTGCAAAATTATTCACAATAACCAAAAAATGGAAACAATCTAAGTGTCTATTGAAGGATGAATAGATAAAGAAAATATATATCAGCCTGAAAAGAAAAGAAATTCTTGACCTGTTTGACAAAATGGATGAACCCAGAGGAATTGAGGACATTATGCTAAGTGAAATAAATCAGCCACAGAAGGACAAATATTGTGATTCCTCTACATGAAACAGTCAAATTCATAGAAACAGTGAGTATAAATGTTGATTTCCTAGCACTGAAAGGAAAATGGGAGATTGCCTTTTAATTAGTATGAAGTTTTAGTTATACAAGATGAATAATTTCTAGAGATCTGCTATACAACTTGGTACCCACGTATCATGTTGTTTAGATGTACAATACACCATTCTATTGTACATCTAAAAAGTTCTTTAAAGAGTCAATCTTTCATTTTAAGTGTTCTTCTCACAATTGAAAAAATTTCCACAGTTAGGTGGTAAAATTACAGATCATCACTCTATGCTATTATACACCACAAGATATATAATTGTAAAAAAAATGCATTTTTAAGTTTTAAATCTTGGAGTAGCTTCATATTAAAAAGCCTCACATTTAAGACATCGCTCACCAAGAGTTGATAATTAAAAAGTGTCCCTGTGTCTGTGTTTGTCAGTCTATGGATTCACTAAAGGTTTATATGCATGTATAAATTGACATATACACTGTAAACGGAGGTCACATTATATTTTATTAGGAAGGCTATATGGTTTCATTGGTTTATTCAGCAAATATCAGTTGAACCTTCACCGGGTTCCATGTAGACGGGCTGGAGACATGATGATAGGTAGTTGTATCACAAGGCATGATTCCAGCAAGGGAGACAGACAGAATGTTTATATCATGGGGTAAAGTCAAATAGTGGATCTGAAGCTCTGGGGGAAAAATCACTCCAGGCAGAAGGTCTGAGACCTACAAAGATCCTGAAATGGGAATGAATTTGGCCTATGAGAATGAGCAGATAAGGATCACAAAGCGTTTTCATTTTATACCAAGGATAATGAGAAGCCATTGAATGGTTCTGAGCAGAATGAAATGTTTCTTAATTTATATATCACAGTGAAGTAGATGGAGGCAGTAGTCAAGTTTGGATTTGTCCATTCATTCATTCAATAAATATGTATTGAGCACTTTCTATGTACTCAGCTAAAGGGCTGTATAGTCAAAATTATGGTTTTTCCAGTAGTCATGTATGGATATGAGAGTTGGACCATAAAGAAAGCTAGTGTCAAAGAACTGATGCTTTCAAACTGTCATGCTGGAGAAGACTCCTGGAGAGTCCCTTGGACAGCAAGAAGATCAAACAAGTCAATCCTAAAGGAAACTAACCCTAAATATTCATCTGAAGGACTGATGCTGCAGCTGAAGCACCAATAATATGGCCAACTGATGTGAAGAGTTGATTCATTGGAAAAGACTTCGATGCTGGGAAAGATTGAAGGCCAGAGGAGAAAGGGGCAACAGAGGATGAAATAACTGGATGGCATCATCTACTCATCATCTACTAAGTTTGAGCAGACTACAGGATATGATAAAGGACAGGAAAGTCTGGTGTGCTGCAGTCTATGGGGTTGCAAAGAGTAGGACATAACTTAACGACTGAACAGAGAACAATAACATCAACTAATTATGGGGCAAATTAAGGGCTTCTATGGCCCTACGATTTTTACCTATAAAGTGGTCTCCCTGGCCTCCCTTCAGTTCAGTTCAGTTCAGTCTCTCAGTTGTGTCCGACTCTTTGTGATCCCATAAATTACAGCACGCCAGGCCTCCCTGTCCATCAACAACTCCCGGAGTTCACTCAGATTCACGACCATCGAGTCAGTGATGCTGTTCAACCATCTCATTCTCTGTCATCCTCTTCTCCTCCTGCCCCCAATCCCCCCCAGCATCAGAGTCTTTTCCAAGGAGTCAACTCTTTTCATGAGGTGGCCAAAATACTGGAGTTTCAGATTTAGCATCATTCCTTCCAAAGAAATACCAGGGCTGATATCCTTCGGAATGGACTGCTTGAATCTCCTTGCAGTCCAAGGGACTCTAAAGAATCTTCTCCAAACCACAGTTCCAAACCAACAATTCTTCAGCACTCAACTTTCTTTATAGTCCATCTCTCACATCCATACATGACTACTGGAAAAACCATAGCCTTGACTAGATGGACCTTTGTTGGCAAAGTAATGTCTCTGCTTTTGAATATGCTATCTAGGATGGTCATAACTTTTCTTCCAAGGAGTAACCGTCTTTTAATTTCATGGCTGCAATCATCATCTGCAGTGATTTTGGAGCTCAAAAAAATAAAGTCTGACACAGTTTCCATTTCCCCATCTATTTCCCATGAAGTGATGGGACCAGATGCCATGATCTTCATTTTCTGAATGTTGAGCTNTCCTTTCCCCCCCCCCCCTTTTAAACCAAAGAAATGCCTATGAAATGACTCAAACCCAAAAAGCCTTTTATGGCTTACAGACACCAGAGGCATCCCCAGCAAGGGTGCAAAAGATACAGCCCTGCCAAGATCCAGAGCAGCTCCCAAAGAGAGCCAACAGAAAGAAAGATTTAGACAATTCCCATGGGGGCTGCCAACCTCCAGTAGCTGTTAGCTGAAAATGGGTGCAACTCACGTTTCTATCCGGTCATACTTCAGGATCTCCAGCATGATGGCTGAGATGCCTGGACTTGTAAGAGCTGACAGCCAGTGTGCTCCAAGCAGGCAGAAAGTCAAGCCAATCCCCAGGACATGCAATGAGACAAACAAGAAAACAATAGCTATCTCTGGGAGGGCAAGATCCACAACCAGTGAGTATCCCGGAACCAAACTCACAGTCTTCACTGGGAAAGGAAAGGATAATGTGAAATTTTACCTTTCTCTCTTGATTGGGCACGACAGATACAGATGTGTTTTTTAAAAAAAAAATCTCACCCTTCCCCAGCTTCTATCAGTTTTCCCAGGATTCTGACTGCAGGCTCCAGTGTGAGTGGGGTATCCCAATGGGTCCCATCTGTATTACCAGAAATTGTGAGAGGAAAACTTATTTTCCCTTTACATAACTGGGACTTTTTTTTTCTCTCTAGGGCACCTCTCATCAATGGATAAGCTTATCAGGGCTAAACGTCTCCCACTGTGGCCTCTGTAATTCAAGATTATCTTTGATAAAGTTAACCTAAGTATTCAGACAAAGGTTTGGGCCCATAAATGTTACACAACTAGTTAGCCAGAGTCCAAGATGGAAGACTCCCAGCTCTTTGCACTCAGAGGAATCCATTTCTCTTTCTCTCTTTCTTTTTTATTTTTTAACAAAAATTTAACTGAGGTCTCACCCTGGACCCTGTCCAGTTTATGTCAGACTCGGTTCAGCTCTGGACTGAGGTAAAATGAATGCTCAAATAAAATCTAAGAATGCATAAATGCAAAATCTGTGGAATTGGGATATCTGAGAAGGGTTTACCTGGGACTTCTAGATGCAGTGAAAATCATGAGTACAATAGGTCGGAAGGTACCTTTTGTTTGCTCATTGCTTGCTATTCCCAGGGGCCATCAGGTTTCCTTTGGATCCCTCTTCTGACACTAGAACTCTTACGTGATAAATAGAGACATATTAATATGTTTAAGTTTTTTGGAGACAAAATTGATTTGAATTGGGCAGTGCCTAACCAGAAGTGGTTAGGAACACTCAACCAGCGGGAGTGAGGGGAAACACTTTTAGAGAAGATGAAGTCAAGCAAGGAAATTATTTGACTGATTTAGCATACGGGGTTGACTTACTTAGGAAAGTCTAGTTGGTTGTTGGTGATGGGAGGTCCTTACTTTTTTGTGTCTGTTTTAGTATAATTGCTTTAGAATGTTGTGCTAGTTTCTGATGTACAACTAAGTGAATCAGCTATATGTTTACATATGTTCCCTCTCTCTTGGACCCCCACCCATCCCACCCATCTAGGTCATCACAGAGCACTGAGCTGAGTTTCTTGTACTATACAGCAGGTTCCCACTAGCTATCTATTTTACACATGATAGTGTATGTATGGGGCTTCCCAGGTAACTCAAATGGTAAAGAATCTGCCTGCAATGTAAGAGACCTGGGTTCGATCCCTGGGTCTGGAAGATCCCTTGGAGAAGAGTATGGCTACCCACTCCAGTATTCTTGCTTGGAGAATTCCATGGACAGAAGAGCCTGGTAGGTTACAGTTTATGGACTCACAAAGAGCTGGACGTGATTGAGCAGCTAACACACAATCCTAGCCATTTGCTACTTTCTAGTTTGCCTCCCCCTCCCCTTCCTCCACTGTGCCCACAAGTCTGTTGTCTACAGCTGCATTCCTGCCCTGGAAATAAGTCCATCTGTACCAATTTTTTAGATTCCACATACATGTGCCAATATATATTTGTTTTTCTCTTTCTGACTTATTTCAGTCTATTTGAGGGACTTTAGGTCCATCTACATCTCTACAAATGACCCAATTTTGTTTCTTTTTATGGCTGACTAATATTCCATTGTTTTGATTTATTAACCTTGAGAGTTCAGGCTTAGACTTTAGTTTGCTTATATAGGCTGATAAGGTATTAGAATAGCTTCAGTCCAATGGCCTCTTTTAAATCAATTTAACAATCTGAATCTTTGGTAAATTTTTTCCTTCACAAAAACAACAACAATAAAGGTGAAAAGGAAAAATGGGTTTGGCAATAAGGACCTCAGAGCGGTGATGGTTAACACTACATTTATAAACTTGTCTAGTTCTTCCTTGACACTTAGCAAATGCTCAGTGAATATTTGTTTTCTCCCTTTTAATGTCAGTCACTAAACTTTGAAGCAGACCTTTGCCTCTTCTCATTTATTATAACTTTTTCATCTCCTGCTACTGTGTCTCTACATCTTTTCAGTTCAGTTCAGTCGCTCAGTCATGTCCAACTTCTTGTGACCCCATGAATTGCAGCACACCAGGCCTAACTCGTGTGCATCGAGTCGGTGATGCCATCCAGCCATCTCATCCTCTGTCATCTCCTTCTCCTCCTGCCCCCAATCCCTCCCAGCATCAGAGTCTTTTCCAATGAGTCAACTCTTCGCATGAGGTGGCCAAAGTACTGGAGTTTCAGCTTTAGCATCACTCCTTTCAATGAACACCCAGGACTGATCTCCTTTAGAATGGACTGCTTGGATCTCCTTGCAGTCCAGGACTCTCAAGAGTCTTCTCCAACACCACATGTTCAAAAGCATAAATTCTTCGGCTCTCAGCTTTCTTCACAGTCCAACTCTCACATCCATACTTGACTACTGGAAAAACCATAGCCTTGACTAGATGGACCTTTGTTGGCAAAGTAATGTCTTTGCTTTTTAATATGCTATCTAGGTTGGTCATAACTTTCCTTCCAAGGAGTAAGCATATTTTAGCAAATCCATTTTTCCTTATTTTAAAGAGTTTTGTGCCCTCTCCCAAGTATCCACTCATTGTGCAGTGCATTCAACAAATACTTCACATGTCTAAACTGCTGAGTATATGACTGATAAGTCCTTTTTGGTATTTCTTGGTCCAACACATGTATAAAATTAGTCATATTGTTTCAAAGAAAGCTGTAACTTCCTAGGAAAAGCAGTGAGAACTCTGTGCCTGGGCTGAGTGGAAACATACCTGGCATCCTCTCGCATTAGTGCTCATCCCCATCTTCAGCATCCACTGCATCTGGCTTTATTCAGGGGAAAAATGGGTTGGGGGGATTAGGAGTTTCTTGGGAAATAATTTAAACCTTGGGCTTCCCACATAGCTTAGTAGTAAAGAATCCACCTGCCAATGAAAGAGATGCAGGTTCAATCCCAAGGTCAGGAAGTTTCCCCTGGAGAAGGAAATGGCAACAAACTCCATTATTCTTGCCTGGAAAATGCCACGGACAGAGGAGCCTGGCAGGCTACAGTCTGTGGGGTCTCAAAGAGTCAGACACGACTGAGTGAGAAATTTAACCCTTGCTCATAGGTAGACTTCAGACCATTCACGATAATTTTTAATTTGTCATTTACTTCCTCCTGCCAGGCCCTCTTCCAAGACTGTAATGGTCCATTTCATCTTGTGACCATCACCACCTGAGAGGCAGGTACTCCAAGATTATTAGTTAGAAAACGGAAGCAAGTCAGACAAAGTGGCCCCTGGTGGGACTTAAGCTCAGGCAGTCAGGGTTGAGAGTTCCTGCCTTACTCTCTTTTGTTGCTGTTAATTTTTATTTTATATTGGACTATGGTTGATTTATAATGTTGTGTTAGTTTCAGGTGTACAACAAAGTAATTCAGCTATACATATACATGTATCTAACCTTTCACAAATTCTTTTTCCATTTAGGTTATTACAGAATATTGAACAGTGTTCCCTGTGCTATACAGTGATCCTTATATACAGTAGAATATTACTCAGCCAGTAAAATGAATGAATAATGCCATTGGCAACAATATATATGGACCTGGAGATTATCAGATTATCAAACTAAGTGAAGGCAGACAGGGAAAGACAAATATTAGATGATATCACTTATATGCAGAATCTAAAAGAAAATAATACAAATGCACTTATTTGCATAACAGAAACAGACTCACAGGCCTAGTAATCAAACTTATGGTTACCAAAGGAAAAAGGTGAGGGTGAGGAAGAATGAACTAAGGGTTTCAGAATTTACATATACACACTACACTAGTATATAAAATAGATAACAAACCAGGAGGTACTGCCTTACTTTCTTGAACTGTCAGGGAAGGAGTGGAGTCATAGAGAGGTGCACAGAAGCTAAATCATGAGGGACTCCAAAGGAATCTGGAGATCAATTCTATCCTGGGGGGAAGGAATGAGGAGTGATTAGCTATGGCCAGCAGGGCTTAAAGTTGAGAGGAGAGCGGGTGTCCCAGTTGGTATAGGGATGTTTGATATTTGTCTCTATACTGATCCAGGCTCACTGTCCCCCCACCCGCCACAGTGCAAAGCCCCAGCCTGGCAAGGGACATGGATATGGAAGGAGCTGTGACTCCATGGCCAGTTGGCTTCCTAGGTCCTTGGGGGTCATATTTAAAATGCAGCATTTTGTCTAGCTGTGCTCCTACCAGGAGGGCTTGAGAAAACCTTCTTTCTTCTATCTACCCTAGAAACCATTAAGCATTTTCATTTGTGACAAGTTAGTGTAGGAAATTTTTGGAGAAGGGAATGGTAACCCACTCCAGTATTCTTGCCTGGAGAATCCTATGGACAAAGGTGCCTGGTGGGCTACAGTCCATGGGGTTGCAAAGAGTCAGACATGACTGAGCGACTAAAACACACACAGTGTAGGAAAAGTGTTCTCTTATGGTTTGACTTTGTAGATCCCTTTTTTGCTGGGAAGGGAGAATATTTTTCTATATGATCATTGACCTTTTTTTCCCTCTTCTCTGAATTGCCTTTCTACAACCTCTGTCCATTTCCCCCCTTTTATTCTCTTGTCCTTTTGCCTTTTCCTTGTCATTCTGGAGGAGTTCTTTATATAATTCTGGATCATAATCCAGAAATATGCCATATGTTGCACCTTGTTATATATGTTGCAAGGATTTTCTCCCTGATGATCATTTACATTTCAGTTCAAGGTGTCCTGTGGCAGGGGGAGGTGGTCAAACAACTTAAACTTTTCCTTCAGCAAAGAGAGAAGAGTCCAAATAAATTACATGACCTGCATTCTGTGGGTTGTTCGGCAGTGGATTCAAGGAGTGAAGTGGGTCTATTTTTGCGAATATGGAAGCATACCTAAAATTTATTATTGCTTGAGAAAGCAGGTTACAGAATGAGAGCTCAATATTTACTGTTTATTAAAAATATATATGGACCTTCCTTGGTAGCACAGCTGGTAAAGAATCCACTTGCAATACAGGAGACCCTGGTTTGATTCCTGGGTTGAGAAGATCCACTGGAGAAGGGATAATCTACTCACTCCAGTATTCATGGGCTTTCCTCGTGGCTCAGACAGTAAAGAATCCACCTGCAATGCAGGAGCCCTGGATTCAATCCCTGGGTTGAGAAGATCCGCTGGAGGTAGGGCATGACACCCACTCTTAGTATTCCTGCCTGGAGAATCCCCAGGGACAGAGGAGCTTGGCAGGCTACAGTCCATGGGGTCACAAAGAGTCAGACAGGATTGAGTGATTCAGCACAGCACACCAAAAATACATATACACAAATAACAATATCACACATTTCCTATGAGTGTGTGTGACAGAGAGTCACATTGTATAAGTTAGAGCTCTCTTAGCTGACAGACTTACTTCCTTGGGCTCCAAAATCACTACAGATGGTAACTGCAGGCATGAAATTAAAAGACACTTGATCCTTGGAAGAAAAGCTATGACAAACCTAGACAGTGTATTAAAAAGAAGAGGTATTACTTTGTCAACAAAGCTATGGTTTTTCCAATAGTCATGTATGGGTGTGAGAGTTGGACTATAAAGAAAACTGAGTGTCAAAGAATTGATGCTTTTGAACTGTGGTATTGGAGAAGATTCTTGAGAGTCCCTTGGAATGCAAGATTAAGTTAGTCAATCCTAAAGTAAATCAATTCTGAATATTCATTGGAAAGACTGATACTGAAGCTGAAGCTCCAATATTTTGGCCCCCTGGTGCCAAGAGCCGACTCATTAGGAAAGACCCTGATGCTGGAAAGACTGAAGGCAGGAGAAGAAGATGATGGAGGATGAGATGGTTGGATGGCATCACCTACTCAATGGACATGAATTTGAACAAGCTCTCTGACATGGTGAAGGACAAGGAAGCCTGGTGTGCTGCAGTCCATGGGGTCTCAAAGAGCCAGACACAACTGAAAGACTGAACAACAGCAACTAATAGTTTCTACTCTTGGTTTCCAGATGATGAAGTTAGGGGGAAATGACTTAAATTACATTCCCACTATTCATGGTTCATCACCTGTTATGGGTCCTTGCCTCCCTCTGTTGATATTGCCAAGGATCTGGGTTTCAAAATTTCCTTTGTGGACCTTCCTTAGTTTGGAGAGCAAAGTGACTGCTGGAGAGTGGATAGCAACCTTGTTTCCAACCAGGAGTTCCCTGATCCACTTCTTTAGATCTTCTTTGGTAGATAGAACTCTATTTGCATCACTGTGTTTTATATACCACAGGTTACAGAAATGAAGGGAAGGAAAAGAATATTTCCAAGGTTGTCTTCCAGGATTGGAGAAACAGCCGAAATGAGAGTAACAAAAAGAGAAACGATGTGTCTGGCTGTGGGTCCCTGATGACTAGGATGACAATGGTGCTGAAGATCTGTGGAAGGAACAGTCTGTGAATTAAGAAAGGCTTAGTTCACAAAAACCAGCTCTTCTAGGAGCTGTCTGAGTGTTCTTAGGTGAGTTATTTCACCTTTCTGAACTTTTGCTTCCTCATTTGAAAAATGGTGATGATATTAACCCAAAGCACAGACTTGGAAGAGTTTTACATGAGATGATTGCATATGAAACCTTGTTCTAGTCTGCCAGGAAGCAGGATCGCAGTAAGTATCTTCCACTATTTCCTGCCCACAGAAGTTTGAAAACTGATCAGAAGCCTTATGAAGAAAGTGATCACAGAGTCTTATCATCCAAGCCAATACTTTTGAGACTAAAAGGGACCACTGTCAGTAACCACATCAGGACAATAGGCATAAACAGAAATTGTCCCTGGAGAACGAATCACTCTTCTAATAGAAGTGTATGGGAAACAGGGAAACCTCTGGTCCAGGAAAACCATATAGCCATGCTGCTGTATACATCCAGGAGCTTCTAAGAGAGGATTTGGAAGGGAAATGAAGTTCACAGACTCGGAAAAACAGACAGGCTTCCTTAGAGCTAAATAGAGGCTAAACAAGAAAATAATTGACTTTGGGCCTGAGCACTCACTGAGTTCACACTAAGAAGAGATACTGGAGACAGAGAGAAGGAAAGGCCTGAAGGACAAAGATATGAACTGAAAGTACGTAGCTCCCATTTTCCTCTCTGCGTCCTGGAGCTCATCATAATATAATAACTCATGTTCTTACATTCCAGACAGCTGGTTATATTTTATTCTGTGGATGACTCATTTTTAAAGGGGAGTGGGGGGTGTGAGGCAGAAGCATTATGAAATCAAGGTCTGCAAACCCAGGATAAGTTCAAGAAGCCCCACTCACTCAGCAGCAAGTAGCAGGCTCTGTTAAGATCCACAAGTTTCATCCTAGAGATTCCTGCAATGTGGCATAGAGAGGGTGGGCAACGGGGGGCTGGGGCGTTGCTCTTGACATTGTAATATGGCAATCCTCCACCATCAGTGGTTTTCCCTGGCAGTTTGTGGTCTAGCAGTTTTATTTTTGAGCACTCTTTGCATGATGCAGTCCAGTCCTCTTAACCAAAAGGAGTGTTCGATAACCATCCCCCCTACAGTGTCCATGTGGGCAGATGGAGGGCTTAGAGGGAGAAGAAAGCAGAGCAGGCCCTACCCTCTCAGCAAAGGGGGCCCTGAAGTATGCCCATAATTTTTGAAAAGGGCAGAGAGACAGAACTCACTTTATATGCAATTTTTTTTTTCCAAGACAAGGCACCATGGAGCAAGGGAAAATATACTCTAAAACACACTCAATTTCAAGTAGCTGGGGCCAGTTCGGAAAGTTAAAATGAGGTATCAGCTAAATAAAGGAAAATTATGGAGGAGAATCTTCCCCAGCCAACCTTGGTGTCAATGCAGTCAGATTTTCTAAAAAGAGAAAGGTTGATTTTTGGTGGATTGTCTATTGGGGTAACATTTTAACATCAATATATTTAGTTTAAAAGTCAATTCCTTCTAAAAGTTTTGTTTAATCTTTTAAAAATGTCTTTTTAAAATCCTGTGTATCCAATGCCATATTTATTATTTTTATTCCAAATTTCTGGTTTTTTCAGTCTAATGTGTTGTTTTGTCAAGCATGGAAATTTTCTGGGAGAAAAAAAACTCCTCCCATATTGTCAAGAGCTGACATCAGTATTGTTAAAATAAGCCTTTTATGATTTTAATGTTGAATCCTTGGTGCTGTTTTTCACTGATATACATATGTGCACTCATACACCCAGAAGAGTCCTTCTTTCTAATAATTCTTATTCACTGTTTGGTTTGTTCCTTTATATTTACCTACAACTACAGTTCACTGTGTCCCTGCTATGCCAGGCAGTGTGCTAGGGATCTCATATATATTCTTCACTTTTTAATGAGAACTCTAAAAGTTATTATAAACCATTTTCCAATTGGAAAAACCAAAATTTTGAGATTTTCCTCTATGTTCACACTCTTTTCCATGCTCCTGATCCACCAAATTATCACATTTTATTTGTTCATTTTCCAAATCATTTTGTACATCCATCCCATCCTCTCTCTCAACCTCTCTACCCTTGAAGTAGGAAGCCCCACACAGGCTGTCACACAGTTGCAGTGAACTTCTAACTGGTCTGGGCCTTACCTTTCTCAAGAACCTTCCCTATCTTAGGAGCCACGAACCTAAATCTATAGACAACTATAACTTTCTGTTTGAGCCATCTCATAGTCTCCTAGCAGTAGAAGACCAGCTATAGATACCACTTCAACTTTCAGCACTTACTCTTCATCTGACTGTGAAAGAAATCTTCAATCTCTGTTGCCTTGTCTGTAAACTGGGGGTAAAGAGTGAGGATGACACTTCCGCAGAGGAGGAATCTGTGTCATTGAGAGGTGAAGTAATATCCCCAGTTCACACATCTTTTTCCTGGTGGTCCTGCTCTAGAACTTGTAAGCTTACCCACTACACTATGCTATTCTCTGTAAGCATGTCTTACATCATGCCCTTCTTGGAGTTGTGATGAACACTAGAAAAGCTAATATATGTGAAAATTTAACCAGAATCTGCAATATAATCTTTACTTAACCAAAGTCCGTGTTTTCTCTGTTTATTGAACCCAATAGGTAATGCCCAGCGCTGGAAACCATGTGGTTCTGAGCTACCTCCTAGGATCAGGGAGGGTGTTAGACCGCTTGGCTTTGACTGTATGGGAAAGATAAAGGTTGATTAAGACAGGGTGATGAATAGAGACACAGTGGTACTTTCTTCTTTAGAGTTCTTTTCTACTTCACATATTCGAGCTCTCCATCTTTGGAAGTGTCCTCAAGGCCCCACTAGTTCAGAATCTTTTCTACCACAGCAATTCCCTCTCCAAACTGGGTACCAGTCCAACCAGAAGGGGGAGCCACCTGTGTTGTCTCCCAGTGAAGGAAGCCTGAGGATGGAATGAGAGAATTGATTTTGTGAAAAGCAAAACTAGAAAGCAGAATATAGGGTTATCTATGCTGAACACAGGAAATGTTTTATGCAAGTTTGACTTTGGTTAAATTACTCAACACAGGCAGTCAATGTTGATAACCGACCAAGTGGAAAATATTTCAGCGTTAACTTTAGAAACCTTTTCAATATTTTAACCTCGCTCCAAATTTGTTTTTCACTAATCTTTTTCTTCTAATTTACTGTGATGCTGTGGCAAAAAGTTCCAGTTTTGACGTACAGAAAACTAGACGTGCATTTTAAATGCTCACGTTGTATTAATCATTACAGATGAGACATTGTGACGCTTTGTCACAAAGCTACTTCCTCTTCAACAAGATGGTTCCTGGCCTGGAAGGGGGAGGGATAGAGGTTCGGATGTCTGGAGCCAATAGATGGCTCTGGAATTAGCCAAGCTTGCAGACAATCATACCCTTCTTGGATTTCATTACTTGGGGACATGTTATCTAGTTCTGCCTTTCATGGGACTGTTGATGTAGAATTATGTAAGATGGGCATCTGAAGGTGCTACTGAAGACTTAAGAGGAATTACAGAATGACCTCAAATGATGGCAGCAATTTCCATTCAGAGGTTTTAGAATTACCACATGGTGTGATCTCGGAAATAAGTGACAATTGCAAAAGTGAGATGGTTTAACTGCTCTTTCACTCACTGAAGGTTCTCAGTAAAATTTCTTTAGTTGTCACCCTAGGGGGAAATATGGTTCCAGAATAGTCAGCTTTTGACATGCTGAGGAAACTGTTTACTTCTTTTTCCCTGCCTTTGTGTCTCAAAGCTCACAAATTCCACAGAGACTCAAGAAAGAATGGTTAAAATGAAAGTAAATATTTTCACACATGTGGACCTTTGGGAAAAAAGCAGTAATACACTGTTCAGCTGCTACTATACTCATGGTCTTTTAAACTGTTTAATGTCATTCCAGTGTTTGATTAGTTCAAAATATCCCATCTGCGGTGCTAAAAGGAGTTTGAATGGTTATATTGTGAAAGGCAAAAATCCCTACTTTGAAAATTCTAAAATATACTGATTTATTTATTTTCAATGAAGCTCATACTGTAAAGACAAAACATCTTTAAATAGGTTCAAGAATGTTCCACAATGCTAGCTTGATAACCAAGTGTTTGTGGCCAGGAAAGCCCCATTGGTCAGTGAAACTTTTAGTGACAAAATTTAGCCCTGATATGATTTCCAAGGGTGAAGATTTCCAACAGTTAGCAGGACTAATGGTCCTCCTTGGTCATCATTAGGGGACCAAATAGACAATATGTGGTGGTTTAGTTGCTAAGCTGTGTCCAATTCTTGCTACCCTTTCTCCAGAGGATCTTCCCAGGAATCAAACCTGGGTCTCTAATATTGGAGTGGGTTGCCATTTCTTTCTCAAGAGGATTTTCCCAGGGATCAAACTTGGATCTCTTGCTTTGCAGGCAGTCTCCTGCATTGCAGGTGGACTCTTAACCAGGAAAGGCTAAATAGACCGTATTGGAGGAATTAAAATAGAGCAAAAGAATTAAAAAAAAAAAAAAAAAAAACTGGGGGGAAAAAGCAAAGTGAGCAGGTAAGAAATTTTATAGTATCATTCTTTGGTAACATGCTCTAATGGTAATTTTAGGCTTTCCACGCTTAGTAACAAGTCATAACCTAGTGTATTATTTATGGAACCACTTTCAGAGTAGAACTTGACTCTAAACTATAGTAAGTTGCCTTAGTATATGATCAGTCAGTCAGTTCAGTCTCTCAGTCATGTCCGACTCCATGGACTGCAGCATGCCAGGCTTCCCTGTCCATCACCAACTCCTCGAGCCTACTCAAAATCATGTCTATCACATCAGTAATGCCATCCAACTGTCTCATGCTTTGTCATCCCCTTCTCCTCCCACCTTCAATCTTTCCCAGCATCAGGGTCTTGTCCAATGAGTCAGTTCTTCGCATTAGGTGGCTAAAGTATTGGAGTTTCAGCTTCAGCATCAGTCCTTCCAATGAATATTCAGGACTGATTTCCTTTAGGATGGACTGTTTGGATCTCCTTGCAGTCCAAGGGACTCTCAAGAGTCTTCTGCAACACCACAGTTCAAAAGCATCAATTCTTTGGCACTAGGCTTTCTTTATAGTCCAACTCTCACATCCATTCATGACTACTGGAAAAATGATAGCTTTGACCTGATGGACCTTTGTTGGTAAAATAATGTCCCTGCTTTTTAATATGCTGACTATGTTGGTCATAGCTTTAGCAAGAGTCTTTAATTTCATGGCTGCAGTCACTATCTGCAGTGATTTTGGAGCTACCCAAAATAAAGTCTGTCACTGTTTCTACATCTATTTGCCATTATCTAGAAGCTTAACTTTGTGGGCAGCACATGGTCTAAGAAGACCAAATCAGAAGCATTAGATTCATGTCTGGGGAGTCCCCAGTTTTAGGAAGGATATTGACAAGTAATGGTTAATCTTACGGAAGGTAGCTAGCATAATTAGGAAGGTGGGAAAATCTGAAGGAAGCTAGAAATACTTGTAGTGGAAAGGATATGGAGAGGCACCATGAGAGCTGTCCATAGAGGGCAACTGCTGTGGGCAAAAGAGAAGAGCCTGGGTCTGTGTTGCTCAGAATGAAAGAACTAGAAACAGTAATCTATACTACAGGGACTGAGTTTTCAGCTCCACCCAGAGAGTCATTTTCAGACAACCAAAAGGGTCTTTGGACCCTTTGTGTTAGTATATTTTCTGTAAGCATACAACCATAGCTTATCAATGTTATAATAATAGCTGAAAACTCTAAAATATTTTATACTTCTTCTTAAACTACAGTTTAAGTTTTTTTTTTTTTTGCATAGAAAATATCTTCAGAGTACATTCTCTGGTATGAAGGCTAGATATTTTGAGACTTTCTGGGATCTGGATTTTTCACAAGAATGTCTCACAATTTTCAAGAGATTTGGTAGTCTGGTGGACTTTTGCTATCAGAATTTCAGCTTTTGGCCTTCAAGTCAAGCCCTGTTTTTAATTCATAATAATATTCCATTAACTACAGTGGTGTCACTGAAACAAAACAAAGCAAAACTTGGCAGAACTTTTAAAAGGCAGCCAGAAACATTGTGTAAAATGGTCCTGCCATTGACATCTTAGGAATATTTGAACTCTCATTCCAAATAGATCAGAGAAAGATAAGAGGCTGCTTTTTGTAAATCCAGTGTATTGTCCAGAATTCATCCTTGGCAAAACCTGAGCCAAATAACCAGTGACCAGTTGTCATCATGGAGTGAGTCTTTACATGTGGGCAATGAGCTGTGCCAATCCACTGTGAGACAGATATTACAGAAAAATCAAACTTTGAACTGATCTACTTTCCATTGTCTTGGCTGTGACATTTCCTTCATAATATCCAAGGACTTAAAAGGAAATGTTGTACAAAGATCAAATGCATGTATGTGTCCTCAGTTCAGTTCATTTCAGTTCAGTCGCTCAGTCATGTTCGACTATTTGCAACCCCCTGAATCGAAGCACGCCAGACCTCACTGTCCATCACCAACTCCCAGAGTTCACTCAGATTCACGTCCATCAAGTCAGTGATGCCATCCAGCCATCTCATCCTCAGTCGTTCCCTTCTCCTCCTGCCCCCAGTCCTTCCCAGCATCAGAGTCTTTCCCAGCGAGTCAACTCTTCGCATGAGGTGGCCAAAGTACTGGAGTTTCAGCTTTAGCATCATTCTTTCCAAAGAAATCCCAGGGCTGATCTCCTTCAGAAGGGACTGGTTGGATCTCCTTGCAGTCCAAGGGACTCTCAAGAGTCTTCTCCAACACCACTGTTCAAAACCACCAATTTTTCAGCGCTCAGCCTTTTTCACAGTCCAACTCTCAATATATGACCACAAGAAAAACCATAGCCTTGACTAGATGGACCTTAGTTGGCAAAGTAATGTCTCTGCTTTTGAATATGCTATCTAACTTGGTCATAACTTTTCTTCCAAGGAGTAAGCGTCTTTTAATTTCATGGCTGCAGTCACCATCTGCAGTGATTTTGGAGCCCAAAAAAATAAGGTC
>SJYV01011282.1:777113-795977 GCA_006410875.1 Neotragus pygmaeus
ATGGACCTTAGTTGGCAAAGTAATGTCTCTGCTTTTGAATATGCTATCTAACTTGGTCATAACTTTTCTTCCAAGGAGTAAGCGTCTTTTAATTTCATGGCTGCAGTCACCATCTGCAGTGATTTTGGAGCCCAAAAAAATAAGGTCTGATACTGTTTCCACTGTTTCCCCATCTATTTCCCATGAAGTGATGGGACCAGATGCTGTGATCTTTGTTTTCTGAATGTTGAGCTTTAAGCTAACTTTTTCACTCTCCTCTTTTACTTTCATCAAGAGGCTTTTTAGTTCCTCTTCACTTTCTGCCATAAGGGTGGTGTCATCTGGATATCCGAGGTGATTGATATTTCTCCCGGCAATCTTGATTCCAGCTTGTGCTTCTTCCAGCTCAGCATTTCTCATGATGTACTCTGCATAGAAGTTAAATAAGCAGGGTGACAATATACAGCCTTGACGTACTCCTTTTCCTATTTGGAACCAGTCTGTTGGTCCATGTCCAGTTCTAACTGTTGCTTCCTGACCTGCATACAGATTTCTCAAGAAGCAGGTCAACTGGTCTGGTATTCCCGTGTCTCTCAGAATTTTCCATAGTTTATTGTGATCCACACAGTCAAAGGCGTTGGCATAGTCAATAAAGCAGAAGCAGATGTTTTTCTGGAACTCTCTTGCTTTTTCCATGATCTAGCAGTTGTTAGCCTAGGTCATGTCAAACTTTTTGTGACTCCATGGACTGTAACCTGCTGGGCTCCTCTGTCCATGAGATTGTCCAGGCAAGAATACTGGAGTCAGATGTCATTTCTTCCTCCAGGGGCATCTTCCTGACCCAGGGATTGAACCTGCATCTTCTCTGTCTCCTTCATTGGCAGATAGATTCTTTAAAACCAAGTCACCTAGGAAACCCTACAAAGATCAGATAGATGGCTGAAAAATTGGATGACATTTAACCTTTTCCTTCCCTATCCCAAAATAAGCCACTTCCCAAAGAGCTTTTACAGTGAGGGAAAAGTAAAATCATCATCATTAACATCATCATAGTTGTTTCAGTGTTGTAAATTATGTAAGTCCCTCCAAGTGATGGAACATTCCAAGAAATTCTACTGGATGTCTTACAGGTGGGATCAAGTTTTGAAAGGATACCCAAGGCTGATATGAAACACGTCCCCCAGAAAGCCAAGAAAAGCAACCAGGCTTGTCAAGAAAATGGCAGTGAAAATCATGGACCCTATGGCTAGCTTAAAGTTTAAAGACTTTGATATGGCATTGGGGTCAGATACTGACAGAATCCCATGGACAGAGGAGCCTGACAAGCTACAGTCCACAGAGTTATGCAGAGTTGGGACATGACTGAAGTGACAGCACACACACAGTGACATATGTATTTAGAAATATACATATGAGTGTATCTTAGTAGTAGTAGTTGAAAGTTGGCCTGTGTACATTCTTATTGATAGGCAATGGATTCTTTAAGTATTCAAATTCAGGTCCTTCTCTAGGACAGGAGAGTCCTTTTCTTTGGTACCTCTGCTTTATTCCTGTTCTATTTTATATGGGTCTTTTTTTCCCCATGAGATCTCTCCTGCCTATCCTTTTAAATAGTCATCTTCTCTTAGTTTTTCAGCCTGGTCTTCCACATTATGGATTCTATCTTCTAATTCCACTGATATTCTAAAGACATTCCATATGGGTTCACTTGGTCAAGTCTCAAGCTTCCTAGAACAGTTTCTCCCCCAATCTAGCTGGTTCCTTCTAAGTGACGTTTCCCCTTGTGTCAAGATAGTTTCCGTCCCTCCTCATCCTCTGTCAAAGAAGTCCTGCCAAAGCCCTTCTGTTCCTTTCAATGGGTGAATACTGAATTCTGACCCTGTTGTCATCACCTCTTCCAGCTGTGCAGATAATCCGAAAGATTGGCCAAAGAACTCCTGCTATTACACATGATTATAGCACCATTGCAGTATACAAAGCTAATATTAAAAAATCTTCTTTTTCCCATGTACCAGCAAGGAACACATGAAATTTAAAATTAAAAGCACAGTACCATTTACCTCAGCACCTCCCTTCCAAAATGAAACACTTATGTATAGGTCTAACAGAATATGTGCCAGACCTGTGAGAAAACCTCAAAATTCTGATGATAAAAAACTAAATAGAAAGATATTGCATGTTCATGAATAGGATGCCTCCATATTATCAAAATATTAGTTCTTCACAAGTTGATCTATAGGTTCAATATTTCACTTAAAATCCCAGCAAATTAGTCTGTGGATATTGATAAATTGATCCTAAAATTTTTGTGAAGACACAAAAGCCTCAGAATAGTCAATACCTGTTGAGGGAGAAGTAGTAGGGCTGACACTACCCAAGTTCAAGATTCACCATAAACAGTAATCAAGACAGTGCCTGAAACAGTGTTTCTTTTTATTCTTACTCTTATATAAGGGTAAGTCTCTAAACTCCTCATGAATGGAAAATTTCTCATTATAACTATTCAAAGAAGCCCAAATCACAATTTTCCACTGTAGTTCTTCCCTGCTTTCTCTCTTTTGTCAACGTCTGTTGCCCCTCTGCTTCAGCCCCCAAAACAATTACTGACTTCTAAGTCAAGGTCAACTGTATCTCTTTTGTTGCTTGTGCAGTCCCACTGTTTTGTGTCTATGTATTTGGCTGCACAGAAATCTTTGCATCACAGTAATGGCTTGTGATGGCTATGTGGCTAGCTGTAACTCGTTATACTGTACAAACATCATGTACTGAAAGGACTGTTCCACACTGATAATGACTTATTGGTTGGAAAGATGGATAGATATTCCGTGTTCCTGGGTAGGAAGAATCAATACTGTGAAAATGATTATACTACCAAATGCAATCTACCAGATTCAATGCAATTCCTATCAAATTACCAATGGCATTTTTCACAGAAATAAAACAAAAATTTCACAATTCACATGGAAACACAAAAGACCCCAAATATCCAAAGCAGTCTTGAGAAAGAAGAATGGAGCTGAAGGAATCAACCTTCCTGACTTCAGATTATACTGCAAAGCTACAGTCATCGAGACAGTATGGTACTGGCATAAAAACAGAAATATAGACCAATGAAACAAGATAGAAAACCCAGAAATAAACCCATGCACCTATGGGTATCTTATTTTTGACAAATAAGGCAAGAATATACAGTGGGGCAAAGACATTCTCTTCAATAAATGGTGCTGGGAAAACTGGACAGCTACATGCAAAAGAATAAAATTAGAACACTTCCTAACACCATAGACAAAGGTAAACTCAAGATGGATTAAAGATCTAAATGTAAGACAAGAAACTATAAAACTATTAGAGGAAAACATAGGCAGATCACTCAATGGCATAATTCAAAGCAAAATCCTCTATGACCCACCTCCTAGAGTAATGGAAATAAAAACAAAAATAAACAGCTGGGACTTAATTAAACTTAAAAGCTTTTGCACGGCAAAGGAAACTATAAGCAAGGTGAAAATACAACCGTCAGAATGGGAGAAGACAATAGCAAATCAAACAACTGACAAAGGATTAATTTCCAACATATACAAGCAGCTCCTACAACTCAATACCAGAAAAAAAAAAAAAAAAAAAAAAAAAACAATCAAAAAGGACCTAAACAAACATTTAGGGAAAACACCTAAACGTTTCTCCAAAGAAGACATGCAGATGGCTAACAAACACATGAAAAGGTGTTCAACATCACTCATTATTAAAGAAATGCAAATCAAAATTACAATGAGATATCATCTCACACTGGTTAGAATGGTAATCATTAAAAAGTCTACAAACAATAAATGCTGGAGAGGATGTGGAAAAAAGGGAACACTCTTGTACTGTTGGTGGGAATGTAAATTGATACAGCCACTACGGAAGAAAGTATGGAGCTTCCTAAAAAACTAGGAATAAAACCACCATGTGACCTGGCAATCCTTCTCCTAGGCATATTACCCTGAGGAAACCAAAACTGAAAAAGACACATGTATCCCATTGTTCATTGCAGCACTCTTTACAATATCTAGAGCATGGAAGCAACCTAGATGTCCGTCGACAGATGAATGGATAAAGAAGTTGTGGTGCATATACACAATGGAGCATTACTCAGCCATAAAAAGGAATGCCCTTTAGCTAGTTCTAATGAGGTGATGAACCTAGAACCAATTATACAGAGTGAAGTAAGTAAAAAAAAAAAGATAAATATTATATTCTAATGCATATATAGACTCTAGAAAGATGGTACTAAAGAATTTATTCATAGCACAGCAATGGAGAAACAGAGAGAGAATAGACTTATGGACATGGGGAGAGGGGAGGAGAGAGTGAAATATATGGAAATAGTAACTTGGACACTTACATTACCATGTGTAAAATAGTTGCCAACAGGAATTTGCTGTATGCTTCAGGAAATTCAAACAGGGGTCTGCATCAACTTGGAGGGGTGATATGGGGAGGGAGATGGGAGTGGGGTTCAGGAAGCAGGGAATATATGTATTCTTATGGCTGATTCATGTTGAGGTTTGACAGAAAACAACAAAATTCTGTAAAGCAATTATCCTTCAATAAAAATATAAATAAATTTTAAAAAATAAACCATACATATGATAATGTGAATAATGGCACTCCTCCTTTTCAGGTAGATCGATAAATCTATATCACCTTGCTTACTTCTGNTTCATGTTGAGGTTTGACAGAAAACAACAAAATTCTGTAAAGCAATTATCCTTCAATAAAAATATAAATAAATTTTAAAAAATAAACCATACATATGATAATGTGAATAATGGCACTCCTCCTTTTCAGGTAGATCGATAAATCTATATCACCTTGCTTACTTCTGGATTTAGTTATACGATTGGTCAACACCAGATTGGTAAATCTTCAAAATAGATTATATTAAGATTTCATTATTTATCACAAGTGATAAAAGCAGGCTAAATTTAAGAGCTACTTAAATTAAAATTAGACTTAGCATTTATGTGTTTAACTGATAAAATCTATTTGGGGCATGTGTCTCCTGTGATGAGATTCAAATGTAAGTTTCCTATGTCGGCAATTTACTGATTAACCAATTAGAAGTTTTTAAAATCCACTATCTATAGCAAATAGGAGTGATTGGAAATGCTGATTAATGTCTGACTTATCTTCAAAATAATTGCTCTTTATTCCAGTGTATCCTTTCTGGCAATATGGTGGAGAATTTCTGAAGAGAAAATCTCAAGTTATGCCACTGTGAAGCAGTTTTTGGTCCGATGCTAATGCCCAACTTTTATTGTACTGTCAGACAGTAACAGTTACACTGTCTGAGAACATTGTGAACTTGCTCTTTTAGCCTTTGGAGAGCTTTCTGTGCTGCAGACACCATTTATAGGGTTTTCCTTTGGTAAGGCTTGGTTTAGCTAATTTTCAACCACAAGTAAGGAGGAATTTTTAGTAATAATGCAGTATAAATGGCATGACTTATGTTCCCTATTTCAATACGGTAGGAACTAGTCGTAGGTCAGGCCAGCCTCGTCCTTGGATCGCTCAAATACCTTGAACTGCTGCTCAAATGTGTTGGGTTTGGCACAACCTGCAAGACCCTGGGCCAGGCACTGTTTCCTCTTTGATTTTTAAGCCCCTGTGTATTTCAAGGGAAACTTAATCCATATGTTTCTGATTCATTTACACTTAACTCATCAAAATGTTGTCTTGAAGGAGCTATTTGATATCCAACAAATCTTTGGAGCCCTTTTCTAGAGGACTTTGAAAATCTTTATTTTGATCCCCATAGAACAGAAAGTTAGAGTTACTCTTTTGGTGTGTGCGTGTGCATGAGTGTGCTTCAGCAAGCAAATTCAGCCACCCTCAGGCATGAGTTCAATCTAAAACTAACAAATAAGATGTCAGCCAGAATTTTAACATGGTCTAATGTCCTACCTACTAATTAGAGCCTCTTGTTGGGGGAGGGAAAGATTCTCACTCTGATCTAAACTGGTCCCAAATCCATGAAAATGTTCACCATCTGTTAGCAATACAGGACCTAGCCGTGGCTGACAGTCATTGCCCTGTTCTTGGGTTCCAATCCATACTGAACTAGTTAGAATTATTTTATTGTTATCATGGGTTCTGTTTTAAACTTCTAAAGTCTTGGTTAAATTTTTATTTCCTAACCTTAGAGGAGGATAAAGAAATGAAACTGCCAGAGTCTGATAGTTATCTTGCCAATATCCTGGGTTAAGACTGCTTAACTAGCTTAATTTATACCCTTAGAATCGACCAGATTGTTGGTTTTAAATTCTTTCACTAAACCCTTTCGCTGTTCATGGAAGTGGTTCATTTTTCCTTTCTCCAAAAATATACAGTATGACAAGTTGAGATGGTATTTTCTGCCATTCAAATCAGCCAAAGGGAGGCTGATGTCAGAAAGGAAAAAGCACTTATGTTACAATCTCCTAAGTGACAAGCACTTTATGGATTTATTCATTTAATATTCAACAAGATTTTAATAAGGACCCATTAAATCTCAGTGTTGGAGGCACTGTGATAGGTGAGGGGGAAACAGATGAATGAGATGAACGTCTCCATGTGCCAGAGACCTGTGACATGGATGGTGTTGCTGATAAGCACAGTGAAAGGGGAACAGAAAGGGTGGTACCACCTAGTAATGATATCTGCCAGCTACTGGATGTGAACTTTGCATGAGATACTGTAGGAAGTACTTCATAAGCATAATCTCAGTACTCTTCACAAGAATACTGTTACTTGCCCTGTTTTAAAGGTGAGAAAGCTGGCCACCCCAGGCTTTGGGGACAGGCCCTGTGAGCCTGCGCTCTTATTCCTCATATGCGACTGCCATGCCCATTTTACTTACTGAGTCAACTCTATAAAGCCAGCCACAGTACTTGTCCATCTTTACTCATCATACTTATATTTTCTCTTTATCTGTTCTATTATCTGTGAGCTAAGTTAATTCTCAATAGGTTAAAAAGGCTGAGATTCAACGGCTAAGAAACTTGTTCAGGGTCATCTAGCTGGTGGGTGGCAGAACCAACGTTTTAACCTTCATCTGCCAGGCTGTAAATCTGGGAAACTTTCTCTACTACATCATGTTATCTTGCCTACTGTACTCAAATCACCATCAAATGTATCAATTTTGCTCTTGAAAGGAGGGATTTCCAGCCATAATGGGTGGGTAAACATACCCTTCCTTTTGCTAGCCAGTTTCACAATTCACAAAATAAAAGACAAGCTGTTGCAAACATTTTCATCTTTTGTTTTCATTTAACTCACTTGCCAAGACCTCAAGAGGGACTTGCACAGTGCTTCTAAGGACCCGTTCTTTCTGAGGCTGTTAGTCATCTGTCTGGTGTCCCTGGTCAGCCGTGTTTGGACTGGGAGGTGTCTTTTTCGGTTCATTTCACTTTGCATTCCTATCACCTGAACACAGAACTTTCCAGAGTCCCTTAAAAAATGCACATCAGTACGTCTTAAAACCTCATGGAGGTTATTAAATAGCACAAGTGCAATTCTGCCTTTGGGGTATGGGGTCTGTCAAGAGGAATACGGTAAGCTGAGGTACCTGAGCAAGGGCGATGACAAGCTCTGGGGGAAAGCCCAGTATTTCATCCCATCCAGTCTTGAGTAATCCTGGAGTGCTTTGACATATTCCTGGCTCCAGCTCCGGGAGCCTTCCCCCCTACCTTGACATGCTTATGTGCAAATAAATGCAAGCATTGCCCAAGTATAATAATCACAGAGAGTTCTGTGTAATGAGGAAAATTGCCTGTAAATATCTGACAGCTGATTTAGGCTCCATTTGAAGTGTATGAAAATCAACATGTTCCATGAACTTAGCCTTGCGTCAGAATCTCCTAGAGTAAAATCTATCCCCTAGGTAGAAGCGAGGCACTTTTGGGAAGCTCTGTTAACCACTTCAGGGCCCAGAGATGAATGAAAAAGTTAGCTAGATACACAGAGACATGGCGTTCCAGGGGCTCCCTCCAGGGCACCTTTTCAAGGCACCAGGCTATCATATTCTCTTTTCCTGTGGGCTACAGAGTCACTAATAAAAATGAAGCCTTTTCAATAAAACTCCTCTGACGGTAGGAATGAGTCAAATATAGCCTTTTTCTTTTCCTCCCAAGACACTCCTCAGGCTGTGTAGAAGCTTGCCCAGAAGCAACAAGGAACATGCTTTAAGAGCAATAATTAGCAATAATTGCAGCACATCTTTTGGAGAAGGCAATGGCACCCTACTCCAGTATTCTTCCCTGGAAAGTCCCATGGACGGAGGAGCCTGGTGGGGTACAGTCAGTCCATGGGGTCGCTAAGAATCGGATACAACTGAGTGACTTCCCTTTCACTTTTCACTTTCATGCATTGGAGAAGGAAATGGCAGTGTTCTTGCCTGGAGAATCCCAGGGACGGGGGAACCTGGTGGGCTACTGTCTCTGGGGTTGCACAGAGTTAGACACGACTGAAGCGACTTAGCAGCAGCAGCCACACATCTTTACATTTTGAGCCTCAGACCCTATCCTCTTTTTCCTAAAGTTTTCAGAAGGCTGGAGGAAATTACTCTTTTTCTTATCCATCCTTTCTCCCCACCATGGTACAGACACTCCTTCCTGCCTAAGTTCGTCTTCATGAAAGAGCTGGGCATCTTTGCCCCACCCAACATCTGCCCGCCCGTCTGCTCTTGACTCTGAAGTTCAGAACTTTTCAGGCACATTGTTTAAACCCTTCATTTTTTGCCACCTTTCATGGAAAAACAAAAACTATTGATCTCAATCCTTTCCTTCCTCCCATCTAGCTGTTCTTATTTTTGCCTTATNAAAGACTCTGATGCTGGGAGGGATTGGGGGCAGGAGGAGAAGGGGATGACCAAGGATGAGATGGCTGGATGGCATCACGGATTTGATGGATGTGAGTCTGAGTGAACTCCGGGGGATGGTGATGAACAGGGAGGCCTGGCATGCTGTGTGATTCATGGGGTCACAAAGAGTCGGACACGACTGAGTGACTGAACTGAACTGAACTGAACTGACTAGATGGACCTTTGTTGGTGACATATACTACTATATGTGTTGGTTATGTAAAATAAGCAGAGAGACATGGCAAATCTAAGAAATGAAGTATATTTATATATATAGATACAGGTCAGAGGAGGAGTAGACAATGGTATGAGGAGGTGTTATAAGGCTTTACATGGGAACCTAGAGGTATGGAGCATCATCATGTTCGCACTGTGAAAGATCACTCTGCCTGTGGAGCAAAGGATGCATCAATGACTGATACTGAGGAGTTATGGGGTCCAGGTGAGAGGAAATGTTAACTTGGACTAAGGTGCTGGCAGTAGAGAAAGGGGAAAATTAAATTGAGCTTTATAAGGTATCAGGAGGCAAAATGAGTAGAACATGTTGATAATTACAAAAGAAAACTTCAAAAGAAAAAATATCATAGAAAATATTGGGATCCATGGAACATGAAAGGAGTTTATTTTTTAAAGGAGGAGAAAAAGATTCAAAAACTAAGAAAGCTCTTGAAGCTTGAAAATATGATAACAGATATTAAAACATTCAAAGGTCTTAAAATAAAGTAAAAATAAATAAATAAATAAAAAGACTTGGATCATAAAAAAAAATAAAATAAAACATTCAAAGGAAGTATCAAAGAATCTCTGCAAAAAGGTAGCAATACAAAGCAGGAGAGAAAAGGGGAAAAGAAAAATAGGCTGTGATGGTTAATTTTAGGTGTTAACATAACTGGACCAGGCTACCCAGATGTTGGGTCAAATATTATTTTGAGTATGTCTGCAAAAGTATTTCTGTATGAAATTAATATTTGAATACATAGACTGAGGAAATCCTATTGTCCTCCATAATGTGGGTGGGACCCACTCAACCAATTAAAGACATAAGTAGAACCAAAAGGCTGTGTAAGAGGGAACTTGTCTTGCTTGACTACTTTGAGCTGGGACATTGGTATTTTCTTGCATTTAGATTCGAAATGAAATATCGGCTATTCTTGAATTTTGAGATTACCTGCTTTTGGATTAATACTTACATCATTTGATTTCCTGGTTCTCAGGCTTCTGGACTTGGACTGGAACCACACCATCCATTAACCCTCCTGAGTCTACAGTTTGCTGATTCTAAGTCTTGGAAATTCTCNTTTGAGATTACCTGCTTTTGGATTAATACTTACATCATTTGATTTCCTGGTTCTCAGGCTTCTGGACTTGGACTGGAACCACACCATCCATTAACCCTCCTGAGTCTACAGTTTGCTGATTCTAAGTCTTGGAAATTCTCAGTCTCATAATTACTAAAGAAGAGTTGACTCATTGGAAAAGACTCTGATGCTGGGAGGGATTGGGGGCAGGAGGAGAAGGGGACGACAGAGGATGAGATGGCTGGATGGCAACACGGATTTGATGGACGTGAGTCTGAGTGAACTCCGAGAGATGGTGATGAACAGGGAGGCCTGGCATGCTGTGATTCATGGGGTCGCAGAGTTGGACACGACTGAGCGACTGAATTGAACTGAATTCCTTATTATATATGTGTGTGCATGCGTGCATGCGTGCATGTGTATGTGCACACCTATGCATAATCTTTATTATCCTATTGGTTTTGTTTCTCTGGAGAATGCTGATTAACACAGAGGCCATAGTTGCATCATCTTAACAGCAAAAGTTCTAAAAAAAGAGACTATAAACATATTGAGAAGAAAATTGTCAAAGAAGTTAATATAAGAAAAATTCCTAGAAACCAAACATGAGTTTCTAAATTTAAAGAACCCAGTGGAGACCAACAATATGAATGAAGACAAAATCACACTAAGACCCTTTGGGAATATTCAAAGCACCAGGAATTAAGAGACGATCTTAAAGCTTCCAGAGAGGGGGAGAAAAGAAAAAGATAAGAAAAAAACAGGCCCCATACAAGGAATCAGAATGAGGCCAGATTTGTCAGCAGTCAGCATAAATTTGAAATCAGTGTATCTCTACCTTATAAATTCCGAAGGAATGAATGGTGCTTTCTAGGACAAATTGACATTTAAAGCAGACTCCGGAATTGCTTTGAGAATTTTTTTAAAATAAATAAATTGAAACAATTGTATCCTTATTGGAATTAGGGATATGGATATCATACATGTCCTCAGCAAGAGCTGTTTCACCAGTGTTGGGACTAATCCAGATTAGATTGAGTTGAGAAATGAGTAGGAGGTGAGGAAACATAACCCACAATTATAGACAAGGGAGGGTAAATTAATTAGCTAATGAGTAGGGAACTAATGAAAACCATTTTAACTGAGAAAAAAAATCTGAGCATGTTTCATGCTAATAGAAATAACCTAGTGGAGAATGGCAGTTGGACACACTGGAGGGAGCAGAAGTTATTGAGTAGCATCCAGGTAGAATCAATGGCATTGGCTAAGACAAATGATAGTCCCACCTAAGAGAGAAGGGAAAATATGGAGTCCAGAACAGACCTTGATTGATTTCAGTTTGGGCAACATGCTGAAGCATTTCTACTAGAGTAAGAAAAGTTTGAAATACTCCTGTAGAAAGTGAAGGAGCAAGAAGACTAAGAAAGAGCAGGTGAACATCTTTCCAAAGGCTTTACTTCACTCTTGAACTTGGCCTATTGCCATAAAGCAGTAATTTTTTCCCACTAACCTTTTGTGACCAGGATTTAAAGCCAGCTGCTGCTGCTAAGTCACTTCAGTCGTGCCCAACTCTGTGTGACCCCAGAGACGGCAGCCCACCAGGCTCCCCCATTCCTGGGATTCTCCAGGCAAGAACACTGGAGTGGGTTGCCATTTCCCTCTCCAATGCATGAAAGTGAAAAGTGAAAGTGAAGTCGCTCAGTCTTGTCCGACCCTCAGCGACCCCATGGACTGCAGCCTTCCAGGCTCCTCCATCCATGGGGCCTTCTCTTAATAGAGCAGAAAGTGAAGTGGAAGTCGTTCAGTCGTGTCTGACTCTTTGTAACCCCATGGACTATGCAGTCCATGGAATTCTCCAGCCCAGAATACTGGAGTGGGTAGTCTTTCGCTTCTCCAGGGGATCTTTCTGATCTAGGAATTGAACCGGGATCTCCTTCATTGAAGGTGGATTGTTCACTGACTGAGCTATCAGGGAAGCCCCAAAGCAGAAAAGAGTTATCTAATCTCTATTTTGATTCATGAGAGAGAATTTGAGCATATACAGCAAACTTTGAATGATGGTGAGCTTTTTTCAGGGCAAGCACAATGTCCTGTATTTCTGTGTATTGAACACGTACTATTCTGTAAGGTAACTGCTTAATTTATCTTGAATGAATAAGGAAATGAATGATTAGATGAATAGCTTTTTTGTCTTCTTCTTGGCAAAGTCTCAGGGTCTTTCTTAATTTGGATAACTGAACATTTGGCTAAGTATTACTAAAGGCAGTGGGTAAATGGAGACTTGGAGATAAATACCTCTACAAATTTAAGACAGAGACAGAGATTTTCAGCATGCAAAGAGAGATTCCTTGTCACACTAAACACATATCAAACACATTAACCATGCTGCTGAATGTCCCAGAGTCACAACTGCTTATGTTTAGCCCTATTCATTTAGCTTTCAGTTAAACAGGGTAAAAATATCTACTACAGTGGCTAAAGATTTAGTAAGCAGTCATTTCCGGGTTTTTTAAGGCAATGGAATAGAGTAATGGTGCAAATATTTAAATAGATAATTTATTTTTTTAAATCACTATAATCTTGATTTAGAAAATATTACTGGTTATCCTACTGATTTCCTCCCAAGTTGAAATTAACCTATACTCTCCTACCCCCCACCACTGAAAGTACACTGAAGAATTCAGGCTGGAAGTAGATACACCTTTTGAAATATATATTGTAGGATTCCAAACCAACATCTTTAGCTAAGTGATTCCAACAGTTCAAAGAATTCAGTTGACATTTTTTTTCTCTCACATCCAACTTTCTGTAGCAAACTGTTGTCAAACATCTGAACTGAAATAAGTTTGAGTTCCTCATCAAAAGGAAGTATCTTTCAAAAGGGGTCACTAAAATTAAGAAAGAGGTATATGGGGCATGGTAGGAGTGAAAGGGAGAACAGACAAGCAAGGAGAAGACTCAGATGCTTCTAACACCACAGGGATGGGAGAAGATACCTGCGGGTGGCCTCAAAAGGCGAGTGAAGAATGAGCAAAAGTGTGGTCTGGCATGGGGGCTGAAGGAGATTCTTGTCTTTGCCCGATATGAAGAGAAGTGAAAGTGAAAGTGTTCATCACTTGGTCAGGTCTGACTCTTTGTGAACCCATGGACTATAGCCCACCAGGCTCCTCTCTCAGTGGAATTTTCCAGGCAATAATACTGGGGTAAGTACCCAATACCTCCTCCAGGGGATCTTTCTGACCAAGGGCTTGAATTCAGGTCTCCTGCATTGCTGGCAGATTCTTTGCCCTCAGAGCCACCAGAGAAGCATGCCTGATACAGAAGGACCAGTTAAATCTCACTAAAAATTCTCTGAAGATATTTCAGCATGATGGAGGGAGAGGGAAAGTGTTGTTCCAGGGCGTTGACATCAGGGTGAGGCTAGTGTTGGGAGAATGTGCTGTGAGTGAGTGAAGCTGAAATGGGAAGGACCAGCCTAATGGAACATGACTGTCCAGTTACTGGCTTTGGGGACAATTCATGGAACGCAAGGCGGGTGGTCACAAGAAACCCAAGCTAAATAGACTCCAGAGACTTTCAGTGGAAGGAGAGAACCTGGCAAGCCTGAAACCCACGTTGTCACATTCACCCTCTGGCATTAATTACCATCAAAGAAGTGTGTCTGCAAGAGTGGTACTAGTTTTACACTTGCCATATTTACCACAGTGCCTCGCCATGGGTCGTGGGGCTGGGGCTCTGAAGGAGATTCCTGTCTGAGTCTTTGCGCTTTAATGTTCTTTGCTTTATTTCTTGCCAGCCTGGGACTGAAGATGTGTTGAAGATGACTGTCTTGATACAGAAAAATGACTCTGTGAAGAGGAATTCACTGCTCTGGGCCAAACCCAAAAGGCCATTAATTTATACCATAAAACGGACAGCTAGAGAAGGCAGGAAGTGGCACTGCTCTGCTCAGAAGCTTCTCGCAAGTGTAAACAAAACCCTGGGTTGTTGCTGGTGACGGCCTTTTCTTTTTTTTTTTTTTTTCCCCAGAATCTGACCGTGTTTTAGAATGGAAAAAATTGAACAGTGCTGTCAATGTCCCCATGGGGTCTAAACATCTTTTCTAACCTTGTTTCCACCCATCACTTGGCTCTATCTATATAACGGAGTATAGCTTGATTTCTGAGAAAACAAGTGAAACAAAGTTCAAAGGCATTTGCACCCTAATTGATAAAAAATGGAGCAAA
Organism: Neotragus pygmaeus; assembly: GCA_006410875.1. Classification (NCBI taxonomy): domain Eukaryota; kingdom Metazoa; phylum Chordata; class Mammalia; order Artiodactyla; family Bovidae; genus Neotragus; species Neotragus pygmaeus. The sequence continues at coordinate 791,498 of SJYV01011282.1, forward strand.
TAGTTGGTATATGTGTGTGTCTTAACTCTCTACTATGCCGCAAAGGCCCATGCCTTGTTGGAAATTTTTCAGAAATAATCCTTGCTTTGTGTCCCATGATCTCACAAATGTCCTCCAGAGCCACCCATATGCTCATAAAGCTTACAACCCATACCCTTTTTCCAGAGTTCTCTGCCCTGACTTCTCGTCACTGACTATGAAGCCTGTATTACAGAAAACTAAAATTGTGGCTGTTCTCATGTGTTATTAGAAATAAAATGGAAAAATAGCCTTTGACCTTTAAATAGAAAGTTATACACACAAACCTAAGAGAGAGTATGATAGTGGAATATTCTTGAAAGTAATGGTATCCTAAAAACCAATAACCACTTTAAAAGCCATCAAGAAGGGCAAATTATTTCAACTGATTTTCCTTAATGTTCAAAGATCTCCACTGGCTAATTTCTCCTTCTTTGATTGTTGTACCCTTCAGTGGGATGGCATTTTGTAGGAACCCTCATGCAGCTGCAAGAAGCAGAGAACACGCTAGACACATGAGCAGATGTACATCTTTATATTGGGTTGACCAAAAAGTTCATTCAGATTTTTCCATAAGCTGTTAATGGAAAAACCCAAGTGAACTTTTTGACCAACACAATATTTCAAACAGAGCACACTCAAAATGTCATGGGGGTGACAAGACATCTCAGTTTTATTCCATCAGTCCCACTTAATATCTTTTGTCCCAGGATCCCAGGCACCTGGATTTCCCAGGCAAGAATACTGGAATGGGTTGCCATTTCCTTCTCCAAGGGATCGTCCTGACCCAGGGATTGAAACTACGGCTCCTGCTGCATCTCCTGCATTGTAGGCAGACTCTTGACCACTGAGCCGCTGAGGAAGCCTGTGTATCCTGCTGCTGCTGCTAAGTCACTTCAGTTGTGTCCAACTCTGTGCGACCCAGTAGACGGCAGCCCACCAGACTCCTCCGTCCCTAGGATTCTCCAGGCAGGAACACTGGTGTGGGTTGCCATTTTCTTCTCCACCTGCGTATCCTGGTTTAGATAATAATATAGGCACTCTCCTTCATCACCACAGTGATTTTCTTCCAAAGCCTCAAGTCTGTGTTCTGGAGAAGGATATCATGGTTCAAGACATGAGCTGACCATGAACTGTCCCAAATGCCTGAATACTATAGTATCACTCAATCATGAGAAGTAGATTCCAGCTTGCTATCAGGAAAAGAAAAGTGGTATCAATAAGACCTGATCCAAAACGAAAAAGGGTACCCTGTGAGGCAGTGAGTGAGCATCTCACTTGAAAGCATTCAAGCAGGAGGCTCTCTGTTGGGGATGTCTTTGAGGGGCGCCCAGCAGTGGTTGAGAGTTTGTGGCACATCACTGGCTACCAAATTATTTTAAGTTTATAAGAATCCATCAAAGGGCTTAAATAAATAGGCCTCGTATACAGAGATTCTGCCTTGCTGGGCTAGTGTGGGGCCAGGAATATGCATTTTTCCCACAGTCATAAAAATCAAATATGGAAAATATTTTAAAATAGGATGCTAACATGATCTGAAATCTCACATACCATCAGCATTCAGGGGCCACCCTGTCATATATTGCTACACATATATTTATGTTTTACACTATTTATAATACTTTTACATCAACTGAATCATACCAAGGGAAATGGGTTTACTGTCATTGATATTAATAAATATCAATATTAATATTATTAATATGTGCTTTTTTCCCTCACTTACTTCTCCCCTTTCTACCTAAGTGTAATCAGGATTGTCCACCTGATATATATTCTTTTATAAATCTATGTCCATGTACTCATACACAAAAGTATACACATATATATGTGTATGAATAATGGATTTGTCTATTTTTCAAAATGGAATCATATTATACACACTTCTTAGTTTTTTGCTTTTTCTTCACTTATGTATGGCAAGCTGCCAAATCAACTGGTATTGATCTCATTCATTCTATTTAATGTCTTAAAAGTGTTCTCTAGTGTGAATATCCCCCAATTATTTATTTATATCTTATTTTTGAGCACTCACTTAAAAGTTTTTAGCATTACCCACAATTCTGCAATTAATGTCTTTGTAACTAATATTTTTAATATCTACATTAGTTTCTATGGAATAGAGTGTCAGGGTTGGAATTACTGGGTCAAAGACTGCATGTGCTTTTACCCATAGTAGATTTTTATCAGCCATCAGTGTATGAATAGGCTCCCTTCTCTACATCCCAACCAATACTATGGGTTCCCACCCTTCTTCATGTTTTCCAGTTTGGTAGATGAGCAATGGTATTTTAGTGTTACCCTAATTTCCGTTTTTCTGACTTGCAAAGAAGTTTAACATCTTTTCATATGTTTATTGACACTTAGATTTGCTATTTGTAAAGAGCCTATTTATATTCTTTGCCTACTTTAGGGTTGTTTGTAAGAGTTCTTTGTATATTATAGACATAAATCCTTTATCTGCCATATGTTTGGAAAATAATTTTTTCAGTTTATAGCTTATATTTCAGCTTTGTTTATGGTTTCTTTTAAAATTTATTTATATTTAACTATGTTTACCTTTTTTAAAATGGACTCTGTTTGCTTTCTTAGTCATAACTTGACAGTGAGTTTTGTCACTGTGATGGAGGACCATTTGTCTAGATGATCTCAAATTTCCCTTCACACTCTTACTATGGTCAGTCTGAGACACCATGGAGTTTTTCCATCTCTCAAATTCAAGTGCTGTGGAGTAAGATGTGCTGTCAGATTTTAAGGTAGATAATTAAAGTCTAATGAGAAGGTACTTAACTCATGAATTAGCAGGATATCTGTAAAACTTTAATATAATTTTCAGAGCCTAGTTATGTACCATATTATCAGAATTCTATGGGACATTTGACCTACAGAGTTGCCTTACATTCTTGGGGGGTATTCATGACCTGGCACTCTATTTTCTTTAGGCCTGCTAGGGCCAAGTTCGTAACCAAAGAGGTGGGGTTTCTTTGGCTCATAACACCCAATATTCAGCCGAGAGGGTGTTTACCTCCAAAGGAAAGTCTGATGTGAACCAACAACCAGCAAATGAAATCCTAGTTCTGGATACGATTTTTTTTTTTCCTTAAAGAAGTTTAAAAGATTATTTCTTGCCAGTTTTTCACCTCTGGCAGAAAATATACAGGGCTTAATTGATTCCTGCAGAATCTCTAAGCGATGAAAGGAATATATCTCAGAGAAACGAACTTGTTGGCGGTTTGACATGCATGTGCCCACACACACAGGGCCACATCTCTGCCCAAGACTTAACAGCCAGGCTCCCAAGCTCACGGATTTACTAAACCAAGTATGAGTCATCAGTTTTCCAGACTCTGGTCCCTCAGGGTAATTGAGATACCATTTGGCCACCTCCTTGGCTATCTGTCTAGCCTATCCTCAAAGTGATCTGTTTACTTTAACAAGTGCAGTGAAATTGAAAAGCAAGACTCTTCTGCTAAAGTTATTTAGTGGTTTGCTTTGGGAGCCTGATTTTTCTCTCTCCCCCTCTTTTTTTTTTTCCTTAAGTGTGAATTTGCCTATGGGAAGTTACACAGGGTAAAGACTTTCTAAACACTATGCCAGTGCCTGCTCCCAGTTCATGAACTTTTACCTGATGTATCCCCATATCTAAATCTGTTTTTCCTACAAACAGATAGTAAGGCCTCACTCCATAAGGTGCCCCAGTCTCAGAGTTCCTAATACAGAAGAAATTCCACTCAATTTGAAGTAGTCCAAACCCCTGCCTTACTTGCTCTCCTAAGGAAGCAACTAAATATTTTCTTAGGAATTTACAACCCTGTGCTCATCGAAGTCACTACAGCCTCAGGATTCTCTGGGTCTGCAGTCCTTCTCAGCCATCCTCTTCCAGAATCAACTTTATATTTCATACCCACATCCCCCTTTCCAAGGGTCCAGCACTGTCCTCAATTTACCTCTCAGACATGGACATGCTCAGGGTTATGAACCCCACAAATTATAAACAAATCAATAACTTCATTGAATGCTTTCCTCACTGCCTCAAGGAAGGAAATACCCCATCTCTTCACCAAAACTCTTCACTCTGTGCTCTAGACTTCCCATCACCACCACTACCATAGCCTAGTAACTGATTTAATATCTTTCAATCAGTCAGTCAGTCAATTCAGTGGCTCAGTCACGTCCGACTCTTTGCAACCCCATGAATCGCAGCACACTGGGCCTACCAGTCCATCACCAACACCCAGAGTTCACTCAGATTCACATCCATCGAGTTAGTGACGTCATCCAGCCTTCTCATCCTCTGTCGTCCCCTTCTCCTCCTGCCCCCAATCCCTCCCAGCATCACAGTCTTTTCCAATGAGTCAACTCTTCTCATGAAGTGGCCAAAGTACTGGAGTTTCAGCTTCAGCATCATTCCTTCCAAAGAAATCCCAGGGTTGATCTCCTTCAGAATGGACTGGTTGGATCT
>SJYV01011282.1:796151-860335 GCA_006410875.1 Neotragus pygmaeus
CCAAAAAAATATAGTCTGACACTGTTTCCACTGTTTCTCCATCTATTTCCCATGGAGTGATGGGACCAGATGCCGTGATCTTCGTTTTCTGAATGTTGAGCTTTAAGCCAACTTTTTCACTCTCCACTTTCACTTTCATCAAGAGGTTTTTTAGTATCTTTATCTCTCCTATATCTTGAATCTGTCCAGTCCCCTATCAGTCCTTTTCAATCACTGATAAACAAGAGCTGGTCTCTCCCATGTGTTGAAAGCTCATTTTGTTTCCCTCTTGCATCCCCCCTCTGTTTACCTTGGAAGAACAGATTGCTCCTGCTACTGCCCTTTTATCTCCCCATCAACAGGCCCTCCTTATTCATTTCTGTCCTTAGGAGAGTAATTTGTTTACTTAAGAAGGTCTGTCACATCTCGAGTATTTTTCTCGTCCTCGTCTTACTTGACCCATCTCACTATTTTGTTCAGGAATTGCTTTTTTTGTTTTTCTCTTCTAGGATATCTTTCTTTCCCTTAGGTTCCCTGCTAGCTCTCTTGGTTTTTTGGGTTTTTTTGTTAGGATCCTGCCTGGATGCTTCTTTCCTCAACAGCCTTAAAGCACAGTATCTCATAGAGTTCTGTCTTCAGACTTGAATCCTAGTTTTTCTCTGGGTAACTTAGTTCAATACACAAAGTGTCAACTCTTGCATGTATGTTTGGTTTCCAAATGTATGCTATGTAAGTGCATGTACGTGTATATGTGCTAAGTTGCTTCATGTCCAACTCTTTGCTACCCTAAGAACTGTAACCCCCCAGATTCTGTCCATGGGATTCTCCAGGTAAGGATACTACAGTGGGTTGCCATGCCCTCCTCCAGGGGATCTTCCTGACCCAGGGACTGAGCCTATGTCTCATGTCTCCTGCACTGGCAGGCAGGTTCTTTACCACTAGCGCCACTTGGGAAGCCTACGTAAGTGTGTAGGTTACTTTGAAGTTCCTATCCAGGAAGGAATACATTATTTCTCCTCTGACAAAATGGACATCTCCCTATATTTTTCCCATTTGATCAGTTGGTAGTATAGTTTGTCTAGTTATCCCAAGAATCAAGGACAACTCCTGCTTTCTCAGCCACCACCCTCACATAGCTCTTACTCTCCCCACCCGACCTCTGTTTGGTCACTACATCCAAACCCCTCCCACTGTTGCAACCTTGGTTAAGATTGAATGGTCCATTTCTGACTCTGTAAAGGATCTCCATGTCTCCAGAGTCAGCACCCTCCAAGCATGCCCAGCTCCCTGCATAAGGTCATCATCTTAAAACAGAGATCTTATCATGTGACCTGGCCTCTTGGATGCCTTCAGGAAAACTTGACCCTACAGGATCTTCTTTTGAGGTAATAGACCTAAGAGAAGACTCACTCCGTGTCCCTTGCTGGCCTGTCCCTTATGCTTCAGCCACAAAAATCTGCTGCTAATTTACAACCATTTATGATCTTTCTCCTCTATGTGACTTTGAATAGAATATTCTAAACCCTGGTATATCCTTTGAATTTTTTTTCTCAGAGTGATTGAATGAATGTGAAAGTGAAAGTCACTCAGTCGCATTCGACTCTTTGCGACACCATGGACCATACAGTCTAAGGAATTCTCCAGGCCAGTATTCTGCCTTTCCCTTCTAGAACCCGGGGATCTTCCCAACCCAGGGATTGAACCCAGGTCTCCTACATTGCAAGTGTATTCTTTACCAGCTGAGCCACAAGGGGAAGCCCCGAATGAATGTATACATAAGCAATTGTGTATTTATGTATACAAAGTAGATTTATTTTGCCTTCAGACCTTTGTTATTTCTCTTCCCATAGGTAGAAGTAGGTTTTCTGGACCTCTGAGACCTTGAAATTCTGATCATGCTTAGAGATCAGTGTCATCGAAGCAGATTTTGGGCTCTTGACATTCTGATCATGCTTAGGGATCAGTGTCATCGAAGCAGATTTTGAAAAAATTTATCATCTAGTCTTTTTTTCTTACATATGTATATTGTTAGATATGGATGTGGTGAATTTATGGTGTTAAAAGATGACATAAATGGATAGTTCTATGAGGCACTTTTGTGTGTAGTGGCAGGACATGAAGGAGAAAAGGGACATACCTGTTACTCCCATTTTATATTTTTATTTTTTGGTTATCATTAGTTATCCATTTTATTTGTAGTGCTTATATGTCAATCCCAGTCTCCTGATTTATCCCACCTCCCTTCTCCCCCCTTAGTGTTCATACATTTGTTTTCTATGTTCTGTCTCTATTTCTGCTTTGCAAATAGGTTCATCTGTACCAGAAGTTTTTTGTATGTGTGTGTTTTTTTTTCCCTAAGAAGCTTGAAAAGATGTACAAAATGGTAAGTTATAGTGAGTCACTTAGAGTGCTTTTTAAAATATTGACCATCCAGTAAACCCAAATCTCTTCTCCTACTCCCTGTGTCATCCTCTGTCCCCCTTTGGGTTTTTGTCTTCCTCTCATTTTCTTCCTCCCTCCTTCTTTCCTCCTATCACCGCCCAATCTTAGCTGGAAGATGTATTCAGTTTGTAAGTAAATTTAGCTGTTTCACATTTTCCAAATAAACTTTAGAAATTTTTTTCGTGTATTGTCATGAAGAGATGCCTTTTAAAAGTACTTTGCTCGCTTGCACAACATCCCCATCTTTAGCAAATGACAGCGTACCTTCCCTGCCTCTGCCGAATTTTCTCATCTTCCTTTGCCCACTCAGCCACCCCCACCATACAGCTCCTCACCCGTCCTCCCAAGATGTAAAAGGAAAGATTTCCAGCTCCCGACAATAAGATCAGTGATTTGCAAGGTTTTAAAGCTCCCTGTAAATGCAGGACTTAGAAAGCTGCCTTGGGTGATACTCCTATTCAGCTCCCCAGGAAGCAGAGTCCAAGGGAGGTTCTACAGGACAGATGGACAAGCGTAAGCATGGCTTAGAGCCAGAAAAAGGGCCATAAGAAGGAAAAAGCTTTGGCTTTTCTAAAAAGTTGAATGGGCTCCAAGAAAACCTGGAGGGGCTCTGCAACACCTGTGCCCTGATTATAAATAAGAGCTGCTAAAATGTGTGTACCCCTAATGTGCCAGGCAGTGGTCAGAATCATATATATACTGTAGGATTTAGCATACCAGCTTCCTTGGAAAAAAGAAAAAGTAATATCAGAGTAAGAAAGAAACTTGAAGTGACTGTGAAAATCCTTCAATGGGACCCCACCATCTCCAAGACACAGGCCAAATTCTCATCTCTTCAAGTTACCCCTCTCAGATACCCAGATCCTCATCACAGTGAGTCATTGGCACCTGTACTCACCTCATATTTCTGGAACTTTTCACATACCTTTCTCAATGCCTGGAATTTCCTACCAATGCCTATTCATCCTACAAGACAAGAAAAAAAAATTGTCCCTTATTTGGAAGCATAGACTCACTCTGCAGTTGAACTTTTGTCCCCCCTCCCTGTGGACTTCACTCTGTTCCTAGCTTTATAATGTCAGTGGCCTTATGGCCCGGTACTCAGATCACTGCCTTCATATCTTCCCAGCCAGGTCTCATACTCATTAAGTCCAGGAATGTGTCTTCTTACCTAGTAGGCAAGTGTCCAATAAATATTTATTGAAAGAATGGACAAACAAGTGAATAAACAGATGTTCCTTGGGAGCAGAGGGGACCAGAGCTTTTCACACACAGCTCTCATTTTTGGGTCCCACAGTGGGTGTTCCTTTCTGGTCCTGTCCTCTGGAGGGATTTCCAGCTGGACTTGCACTAAGCAAACCTGGGGTGTCGTGACCACCTTAGATCAAGCTTGCTGTTGACATACAGGGCTATGGCAGCTTGTTCCATTGCCAAGAGCAAGAGATGGCAAGACTGATCGATGTCTTCGTCAAGGGAAGCTGCTGAAGGTTAAAGACTGGATCAGTGGGAACACATCCCAAGATCACAGACTCAGCTGCATTTCACCTGCTGCAGAGAGTGAAGTCTGATGGACCCTAATGAAGAATGGGACTATACCCTACTTATTTTAAAACTACAGAAAATATTTACCAATGGGGAATCCTCAGTTCTCAGTTTCATGGGAAAACTAACCAAGAGAAAATTTTACTGAAAGGAAATTGTGTGCCTCCCAGAAACATTGGAAAAAATCAAAGAACAGCCTCAAAAACCTGGACACTAAGAAAGAACAGTTAGGCACTGGAACTAGAAAAGGCACTGAACTGCGACGGCTTCCTCAAAATGCGGGCAGCTATAGCTTGCACCATCCTCAGCCCTGATGACTGACCCCACAGACTGCTTCTGCTCCTGGAAACTGGAAGTGGCTGCTACGCTGTTGCTTCCTCATTGTGTCAAAATACTAGAGGTGTGTCCAGTTTGCATACCCATGTCCTGATTGCAAGGCAAAGTGAGAGAGGGTCAGGCTGCCTTTGCAGCTTCTAGAGCAGAAGGGCAATTCAGCTTTATAAATTAGGAGTCTCTCACAAAAAAATGGAGAGCCAAAATGATGACAAATAACCACGACACACCCCAAGCCTGTCTTCCCATGTTAATTATTTCATGAAAGAAGTAAGATCATTTCCTGTTTACATTGTTTCATGTCACCTCATATCATAAAAATAAAAAATAGACCATTAAAAATTATGAGATGATTTTATGGAGCATATATTTCTGTAAAGCATAGGATAGGTTAGACTTTAACCTTGCATACTAAAACCTTATTAAAGCAAGAAAATTAAAGACTTACACAAAAAAATTAGGAATCCGTTGTTAAGTGTCATTGGAGTGGGGCAGCTTAGAGCAAAAAGCCATCTTCCTGGTGAGGAATGATCAGGGAAGACATAGCAAGATACAGTAGCTAGAGGAAGTAATAACTAAGAAGGAGGAAGACATAGCTAGAGGAAGTAATAACGTGAGCTGGATTTCTAGTTATTTTTATGTTTTCCTTATTTTACCTTTTTTCTCCTTATTTTGTGACCTTTAGATCTTTGTTGATGTCAGCCACTGTACTTAGAGTTTCCTTCATGACTTCTCTGTTTCTGAATTCTAATACACTTTTGGTTTTTATATTTGTTTGTTTTTTTCTTGTTTTTTAAATTTTTATTGAAGTATAGTTGCCTTACAATGTTGTGTCAGTTTCTGCTGTATAGCAGAAGTGAATAAGCCATTCATATATATACATATACCCCTATTTTTTGGATTTCCTTCCTATTTGGGTCACCACAGAACACTGAGTTCCTGAACTATACAATAAGCTCTCATTAGTTATCTATTTTATGCATATATATGTCAACTCTGCTCTCCCAATTAATCCCACCCTCTTTCCCCTTGATATCCTTTACTTCTGTCTCTGTTTATGCTTTGCAAATAGGTTCATCTGCACCATTTTTCTAGATTCCACATATACGTGTTAATATATGATATTTGTTTTTCTCTTTCTGACTTGCTTCATTCTTGTTGAAAGTCCATTTCTGACTTACTTCACTCTTCTCAACAGTCTCTAGGTCCATCCATGTCCCTGAAAATGGCACAGTTTTGTCCTTTATATGGCTGAGTAATATTCCATTGTGTGTATATATATATATATATATATATATGTCAATAGACACTGTATAAAAGAGTGTGTGTCTGTGTGGCTTTATATCTGTTAGAAAGCAAATAGGAAGGATTTTTATGCAAAACATAAATATCTTAATTGCAAGGGAAGCCTTCTAGCAGGGAGGGGTTTGTCTGTACATGCAAACAGGTAATGATAAACCTGAAACACTTTGAACTATTACCCGAATTATAATTCTACATTGCCAATGGTTTCCTTGCTTTGCAATTACCTGTTAACCGAAGCCCCTGCCCTTAGTCTTAAAACCTTTAAATGATCCTTGACTTACTCTGCCCACCAATTCCCTGGGACTACGGAGTGATCACATTCTACTTTCTTCATGACACTTTATATCCTTCCTCTCTCTTCCTTCCACTTCCATTGTGCATTCATGGTCCACACTAGGAAGCTCAAACTGGTTTGTAGTGGCTTCCCTGATCCCCAGTCTCTGTTTTCTTGTACACACTTCACAGGATTTCACAGGTTAATCTCCCCTAAATATTTATTTCAAAGACTTACTCTTCTGCTGAAGGAACCTACTGACTTGCTATTTCCTGCCTAATTAGGCTGAATTCCTTGGCCATGCTTCTAGAGAGTCGCTGTTGTGAAATCACGCAAACCCTCCAATGTCAAGGTCATGAAACTCTCCAAATGCCAGTTCTAATGGAGTTCTGCTGATCTCATCATGCTCTTGTTTAATTTTCCTTTTAGGATTGAGAGTACTTAATGACCGAAAATTCAGCCTGTATCTCATTTCTACTCATCTAGGTCATTCTCAAAGCCTCTCTTCACAATGCACTTTCCTCCACTTGGAATAATTTCCCATCTCTGTGGATGCTGAAGCATACCCATCCTGGAAGGTTCTAAATCAGGACCTACTCACTGATAACTTTCTTCTTGGATTGACTGTAACATTGACAATTTATACTACACAGTTGAACATTTCAATATTTTTGTACTTCATCAATCTGGTTATCAACTCAAAACATGTTAGTCTTGGCTCCCTACCTAAAATTTATATTGTTTGAGTTTAGAGATCATGCCTTCTATTTGAATATCACTTCCAGTGTTCCATTTAGCACCAACTGAGAACATTATAGATGATCAAAAAATATCAGTGTCAGATTCTATATAGAGCTCAATTTTTATAGTAAGTGTCTAAATTATAAGAGACTAAATCAATTCACCTTTTAAGTGATCATGAGGGTAGGGGTCTTTAATACTAATACATTCTGATACATTCCTGGATTTTTGCAGGAGCACAGGCAGCAGCAGGTGTCCTGGCATAAGTTCTCCTATGAAGAGGTCAGCATTATCTTTACCATAAAACCGATATCTTACCATAGAGGTTGCAGATTCTAGGACCAGGCTGCCTCAAGCCAAACTACAGGAAGGGAGCACAGCCCCACCTATCAGCATAAATTTGGATTAAAGATTTAATGAGCATGTCCATGTTTCCCCACAGCCAGTCCTCCCATCAGGAATCTTGCATGAGCCTCTTATCCTCATCTATCAGCGGGCAGAAAGAATGAAAACCACAATCACAGAAAACTAACCAAAGTGATGACATGGATCAAAGTCCTGCGTAATTCAATAAAACTATGAGCCATGCTGTGTAGGGCCACCCAACATGGACAAGTCATGGTGGAGAGTTCTGACAAAATGTGGTCCACTGAGGAAGGGAATGGCAAACCACTTTTCTTGCCCTGAGAACCCCATGAAGAGTACAAAAAGGCAAAAAGATATCACACTGAAAGATGAACCCCCCAGGTTGGTAGGTATCCAATATGCGCCTGGAAAAGAGCAGAGAAATAGCTGCAGAAGGAATGAAGAGGCTGAGGCAAAGTGGAAATGATGCCCAATTATGGCTGTGTCTGGTGGTAAAAATAAATACCAATGCTTCAAAGAACAATGCTGCACAGGAACCTGGAATGTTNGCCTGGAAAAGAGCAGAGAAATAGCTGCAGAAGGAAAGAAGAGGCTGAGGCAAAGTGGAAATGATGCCCAATTATGGCTGTGTCTGGTGGTAAAAATAAAGACCAATGCTTCAAAGAACAATGCTGCACAGGAACCTGGAATGTTAGGTCCATGAATCAAGGTAAATAGGAAGTAGTCAAACAGAAGATGGCAAGAGTGAACATCGACATTTTAGGAATCAGTTAACCAAAATTGTTGGGAAAGGGCAAATCTAATTCAGATGACTGTTACATCTACTACTGTGGTCAAGAATCCCTTAGAAGAAATGGAGTAGCTCTTATAGTAAACAAAAGATTCCTGAATGTAGTACTTGGGTGCAATATCAAAAACAACAGAATGACCTTGGTTCATTTTCAAGGCAAACCATTCAACGTCNTTTTATTATGTCTTACATTTAATGTTTATGATTTGTCTCCTTCGTGAGGACAGTGATCTTTGTTTATTTCATCCACTACTATATCTCAAGTCCTTAGATGAGTGTCTGGCACAAAGTATGTGCTCAGTAAACATCTGTTGAGTAAAAGAACACACGTTTGTATCTTTGAAATGTGGCATATTTCCTGGAAAATACCAAGTACTCAAATAAATATTTAATACTATCTTATAGGGATAGGTAATATTTACTGAGCTCTTGCCATGTGTTAAATGATTTAAACACATCATCTCATTAAATCTTCACAACAATCCTGTCAGATAGGTTACTCTAATTATGAGAAATTTGAGACTTTGGGGAACTAAGGAAACTTGTCCAAGGTAAATAAGCAGTAAAGCTGAGATTCAAATACAAAATGTGATGCCAGTGCTCACAATCTTAGCAACTATATTGCTCCACCTCAAATAACCAATCACATGTTTATTTTTGTTGCTATTATATACACTTCCAATCTCGTACATTTTTAACTTCAAACCTCAGGTATATAAGACAATACCAAGGCAATTTGTGTTGGAACTGTGTTGTTAGACATATTTTGTAGTTTAATATTTTGGATGAAAGCAAAAACAACGCTGGTGGACAGGGTGCTTACTTGTCTGGAAGGAGTAAAACTCTTAGGTGGACGTTACCCTCACAGGCCCAGCACCATCCTTAAATTGATGTTCAACACAGACGTTGAGTTGAACATTCATGTTCTCTTCAGGGGCATGTTGCAGAGAACAAGTCTGATTATATATCTTTATATATTATGCCCATTATATATCAGCAGTTGTCAGAGTTGGCTACAACTCCACACTCCTACACACACATATACAAATAAGGCATAACCGCACATTTACCAGGGTTTCACATTCTACCCCAGAAAATCCTGCAGGAGCAAATTTCACCTCCCAACATTATTTATTTTATATTTTGGTCTCTCTACACTCACCTTACTGCAATAATTTGTACCCTTCTTGGGTCTAGTGAGTTTTTAAAGAAGGTAGGTGACCAAATTTAGAATCATGAATGCAGTTAAATATTTTGCTATTCTAGTTATCTTTGCCTTTTTATCCTGTTCATGCATGTTTACACTGTTCAAAAGGAGAAGAGAGCAGCAAAGGATGAGATGGTTGGATGACATCATCAGTTCGGTGGCCATGAACTTGGGTGAACACTGGGAGATGGTGAAGGACAGGAAGGCCTGGCGGAGAGCTGGGCACAATTTAGTAACTGAACAACAACAAAGCCATCTTTGATTTCACAGAATGTTCTCAAAAATAAAATTTGGACTGTACATCTTGCATAGAAAATAAAATGCATTTTACATATTTTCGATTAATAACATCATATTTTCTCTTAACACATCATTAGGATTTTTTCCATCTTAGTCACTGTCCTTCAAAAATTCCAGCTTTGATGGGTACTCTATGTGTCATCTTAAGGATTTATCGTTTAATCATTTTTTGTCGGTTGGAATTTGAAGTTGTTCCAAATTTTTCTATTATAAATAATTTTCTAATGAATATCTTTGCATATAAATTTTTTAATGCTATTTCTTAGAAGAGATTCCCAGAAAGGCAATGGATCTAAGAGCAGGGTTTTTTTAAGACTTATATATAACATATTGCCAAATGCTTTCCAAAACATTAACGTTAATCTAAATTCCCACCAACTGACATGAGAAAGATCATTGCAAGACCCTCTTGCAAACACTGAACAGTAACATTACAAAAAAGAAATTCTAGATAATAGATGAGAGAAATCTGATTATAGTTTTATTTGCATTTTTGTCATTAATGATGGGCTTGAAGTTGTTGCCTGTGTGTAAATCATTTGTATTTTATGTTTGAGATATCATTAGTTTATGTATTTTACTCAATTTTAGCAGCATTTGTATGAGTATTTTTTAATTAAAGATATCTTTGTGTAATTGAAATGTCAGCTCTTATATTTGCTGCCAGTGTTCTTTTTTTTCTGTTTGCATTTAATATTTAATTGAATTTATGGGTTTTTTTTCTCATAAAAATCATTTAAGTTCATGTCATTAAACACACTGATTTTCTGATTTGAGAGTATTATTTAACATATAGATCCTTTTTTCTTTCCAAGATCAGTATTTGGATTTTTAAGAACATTGAGAAGTAGTATATAATCTGTGAATTACAGTGAATCATTTTGGAGTAGTTTCCAAATTACTGATCATCTAAAAGCCAAACTGATACCTTTTCCATAATTGTGCGTTGAATATAGCTATTTATTTTGCAGGATTGAAAGCAGATTTACTACATCTCTTATGCCCATTAGTGACATTACTCTTGCTGCTAATCGGAACAGGAAAGGACCATGGATTCTGAGGTGCCAGCCTCATCTTCCAGTGAGCCCTCTCTGGGGCTGCCCCCTCCCTCCCTTTCACTTTTAAAGATGTTGGATGTGAAGTGACCTTCAAGGCTCTGGCTTCCATCCCACCAGAGCCCTTAAGCCTTTTTTAATAGCACAGGTCACAATATCACAGTCTCCTGAGATCTGAAACTCTCGTGATTGGGTTGAATCATTTTCGGAGTTATCAGAAAGAAAAGGTCTAATTAGCTGGCAGAGCCTGCTGCGAAGCTCCTGCTTACCAGCTGTGAAATTCTGCACAGGCTGTGTCAGAGCCCCCAAAGCAGGGCTGATGTCCCCAGTAGGACTTCTGTTCAACATGTCAGTCCCCAGATGTGTCAAGGTCAGGTAGAGTGGGCTTCCAGAGGAGATGTTGGATCAGGCCTGTTTGCAGATTACAATTTTGAGGGTTCATGGGAGTGTGGTTATATAAATGCACACATGCAGATAGCCAGACAAACTAGAGAGGCATGGAGGACTTTAAGAATTTTACTTCCAATGCAGGACTTGCAGGTTCAATCCCTGCCTGGGAAGCTAAGATCCCATATGCCACACAGTCAAAAAGCCCAAAACATGAAACAGAAGCAATATTTTAACAAGGTCAATAAAGACTTTAAAAATGGTCCACACTAAAAAAAAATCTTAAAAAAAAAAAAAAGTAAAAGGAAGAGCTCATTCTTGTGGCAATTTGGTTTGAACACATAACAACTGCTCATTTTAAATACCTTGCTGCTTTGGAATGTGGAAAAATGGGGCTCAGCTTTCACAGGTAAGAGTAATTACAGAGCCCAAGAATCAGGCATTTTTGTACCTTGCCCTTCTTAGCTTCAAGGTCATGGACTCACACATAGACCCTTGGGCAAGATGATGCCTGACACTGGGAACAGGCAGGGCAGTGCAGACATGTGTTTATATCTGTGCCCTCTACCTGGCTGGTATGTTCTCCTGAGTGAGCATTTAATCTCTCAGTCCAGAAACTTCCTTATCTACTTCAAACAGAATGATCACACCCACATTTAAATCATATGAGGATGGATTTAGATCAATAAGATGTCTATCACATACTTAATATGAGTTGATTGGTCCTTAATAAATATTAGTTTCTCTAATATTCTTAGCCCTTTCTAAAGACCAGTTCTTCTGCTTTGTTTGACTTTGTCTGGTGAGTGGCTCTGGCAGATGGAGAGGTGAGGAGGACTTTGGGAATCTTGTCCAGTTGAGTCCCACTAAAGAGAGGAATAGAACCCTGTAGTGGCACCGGCTGACTTCACATTCTGATCAAGAGCATAGCTACCACTTGTGGTCAGGGTTTTGGCCTTGTGTCATCCTGGGTTTGGAGCCTGCTCCCCAACCCTTTACAATCTCTTAAAAGATGGATAAAAGTCCTCTCCTGAGACCCATCAGAAATAGTGAGCTCCCTTTGAGATTAACAGGAAAAATTTTGTTACTAGATTTCTGGTGAACACTTCCTGCTCTGGAAGCCTCTGCCCACATTTTACGAGGTGGGTACAGCAAAGAAGAAATTCGAGAGCCTTTGAAGTCTTAAGTGGGTGCCTCTTGAAACCCTGAGCTCCCAAGAACTTTCTCAGACTCGGGGCCTAATACAGCAGGCTCATTGTATGAGCTCGAGAAAGTATGACAAAGGAATGAAGCAAGGGGAAAATCAGGGAGGGAGGAAGAGAGGAAAGGTTAAATGGGTGATAGGAGAAGGAAAGGAACAGGAAAGGGAGGAGGATGGGGGAGGGACAGAAGAGATGAGGGAGGAAGGAGCAGGGAGGAAAGGAAGGAGAAAACTAAATAGTAGATGCATATTCTCAAGAAGTCTTACACTGAAATGAAGCTGGCATGTGACAAAATTAACTAAATTCTATAGCAAAGCCTGTTGAATGTCCCTGAAATATGATGTTTACCCCAGGGACTGGATTTCTCAGTTTCTGAGGAAGAGGGATATGAGGAAAGGGAAACGCAACACAGCTAGACTAAGGGGTGTCTTTTGTAGGTAATTCAGACTCAGCAGATAGAGAGTCTGATCCTTCCCCCACCCAACACACCCATAACTCTTATTCCCAGCAACTGATCCTTTCAATGCATCCATCACTCTTCTCTGATGAGGTTTTTTAGTTTGTCTGTCTCCTTTAATGTCTTCACTGGGTCCTCCTCTGAAAGCATTACAAATTCTCCTTGCCCTCTCAGTGCCACAGAGGAGCAGAGGAAGTTAGAAAAGGAAGACATGGAACAGGTTCAAGGGAATTGAAAATGAGGAAAGAAAGTGCAGAAAGTGTTCTCTGAAGAATGCCCTGTAGTATAGGAGGCATCTGTCACCTTGGCAACCCCAGCCAGGCATAAACATAGGGGTACCCTCTGTGGGGTTATTAACTGTGGGACCTTCCAACCAAGACTTCTTTCCAAAGATACTGCAGATGGAGAGCCCCTCAGAATGTTCTAGGATAATACTGGGCTCACAACAATGCTCAGTAAACACTGATTGCATTTGCACTTTTCACAGTAGCCAAGACCAGAAAGCAACCTAAGGGTCCATCAACCAATGAATGGTTAAAGAAGAAGTAGTACATATATACAATAGAATATTACTAAGTTATACAAAAATGAAATAATACCATCTGCAGCAAAGTGGATGGACTTAGAGATGATCATATTGAGTGAAGTAAGTCAGACAAAGAAAGACAAATATTATATGATATCATATGTAAAATCTTAAAAAATAGTACAAATGAATTTACAGGTAACATAAATGAATTTACAAAACAGAAACAGACTCACTGACATAGAAAACAAATTTAAGATTACCAAAAGGGAAAGGGGAGAAGGATAAATTAGGATTATGAAATAAATAGATACCCCAGTGTATATAAAAAAGGTAAACAACAAGGATTTACTGTATAGCACAGGGAACAATATTCAATATGTTGTAATACCTATAATGAAAAAGAATTTGAAAGAGTATAGCTAGCTAAATAGATGGGCTTCCTTGATGGCTCAGGGATAAATAAGCTGCCTGCAATGCAGGAGGTGCAGATTTGATTCCTGGGTCAGGAAGATCCCCTCGAAAATGAAATGGCAACCCACTCCAGTGTTCTTTCCTGGGAAATTGCACGGACAGGGGAGTCTGGCAAGCTATAGTCCATGGGGTCACAAAAGATTGGACATGACTTAGTGACTAAAAACAACAAGATAGATAGATACCTATCACTTTGCTGTACACCTGAAACAGATCAATATTGTAAATGAACTGTACTTCAGCTTTTTTTTTTTTTTTTTTAAGTAGTGGGACACAAATCCATTATAAACAATAGTGACTGCTTTTGAAGGCATGCTCTCCCTTCCTGCCTGGCTCCAAATCTCCAGCAGGTAAACAGAGGAGAGTCGCCAAGACTGTGAGTTCACAATCACTTGCTTCTTTGAAACCATGAGTCCTCCTCTCTAAGATGGGGCTACTCATTGTCCTCCCCTCTCAGAGGTGGCCTTGATTGTTGCATGAGGCCAGACAGGCAAGGCCTTTAGTCTTGAGCCTGGAATACCCAGTCACTGAGTCGTCACCAGCTTTGTTCCCATCTACCTTCTCAGAGCCACACAAATCTCTCCCTCCCAGAAAACTGCCCACAGCCCCAGAGCCCGGCTTTCTGGACATCACCATTTGACCCTAAGTTACTCTTTCACTTACTTTTCCCTGACTTGGTGCCCTTGGGATAAGTCACAGCCTTTCGGCGTTCTGCTCATACTTCTTGGTGAGCCCATGACAGATTTCCAACCAGAGTTTTCAGAATTGGCTTGTTACAACTCGTGGCCCAGAAATGAAACATCCAGGTGGCCCCTGACCTCCTTCCCACATCTGTACTCTGGTACCATGTGCATCCTCTCCCACGGATCCCGCTTTAACCAAAACCAAGATTTTCCCTAAGAGGATTTTTGTGACAGTCTTGGCTTCCACCCCCATACTCTTTTTTCTTTGTACAGGCTAGAGTGGGCCACCCTGCTTTCTCCATTGTTTTCACTATGGCGTGATTTGAGGGTGGACCAATTTCAGAAAATTATTCCTTTCTCTACCCTAAAGCCTCTGAAACAGTAATGTAAACAAGGGGTTTTATTTATATATAAAAATAAGAACGTCAAAAGAACAAAGAACCGTATAGAATAGCTGAGAACATTCAGAGCAATTTGTATACAGGAAACGTGACGCAAATATTATTTTTGCTCTAGCAAAAAATTAACCCTGCACCTACTTTTTTGGCAGTAATAGATAATTAAGGTTTCTTGTAAGGTTGATTCAGCTAGTTTTCACTTTTCCGATTTATGATTTCTGACACTTACTGCGTTCCTGTCAGTCACGCATTTACAAGCAGCAGGAACTAGCATTCTTGGCTTGAAACCCACCTTGAAAGTGAAAGTGAAGTCTCAGTCGTGTTCGACTCTTTGCGACCCCATGAACTGTAGCCTACCAGGCTCCTCCGTCCATGGGATTTTCCAGGCAAGAGTCCTGGAATGGGTTGCCATTTCCTTCTCCAGGGGATCTTCCCAACCCAGGGATCGAATCGAGTGCAGGCAAATGCTTTACCATCTGAGCCACCAGGGATTCTTGAAAAATTCTAGGCTAAATTTTGTGAGGACATCTTGAAGAGAAAACATATTCTAGTGGCATGTCTTGTTGGGCCAAGGTTGCAATGCCTCATTTAGAGCAGGAAGATCTGAGATCAAGCCTCAGATTTTCATTCCCCAGCTGTAGTCCCTGGGAAAGATGTTTATTTCTCTAAATTTTGGTTTCCTCATTAAAACACAAAGTACACCTACCCACTTTGAAGAGTTCTATGGAAATTGAATAACATCATATAGCTAAAGCATTTATCTTAGACCCAGCACATAATAAGCATAAAATTACTGCTAGTTGTTATTTTTAAGTCTGTGCAGTATAATTTTTGCATGGAGACCTTGCTAAATAAGAAAAAGATAGTGGGGATAATTTATCTTAAGTTCAGTGAGCATCCTTTTGTAGGTAACATTTATCACCACCTCCAATGGATTTACTCTCTTTATCTTTGACATTGTGGTATATGTTCCACGGGGGAAAAGAAGATTCTTTTTACCTTTACCTACATATATGTGCCCAGGAAACCCTGGGCTCCACTAACATGAAATATGTCCCGTGGCTCTTTCTGATTGGAACATTCTGCCATCTTCCTCATTTTGACCTGGGGCACCTGCCTTGGAGGAAGCTGGTCATCTCATGCCAGCCTAAACTGTGTCAGAAGCATCACTAGGGTTGCCATTATGCATTTTTACAATGATGTTCCTTTCTAGCTGATGTTACCACATACCACACATCTCAGAACCTGGCCAGATTAACTAGAAGAGACAGTGTAGGTCAGGTGGGTCACAATACAGTCTCTGAGTTAGAACAGTGCTGATCTGAATGAAGCCACAACATAGATCCTAGGAGGAAGTCCCCTGTAACAAGCAGAAGCAAGCATATAAAGGAAATGGCCATAGGAGGCAGGCAAAACCAGTGTTATCGAGCCTCTTGGAGAAAAGGGGTGTCCTTAGAGGTTGGACATACCCAGAATCAAGAGACTGGGAGTAGGTGGCACTCAGAAAAATGAGCAACCTCAGCAAGTTCTATGATGGGAAGCACAGCCTAAAGCATGGTAATGGGGACTCGGGGGCAGACCTCCAGTCTGGCAAGGTCTGTGGTTCTTCTCACTTGGCAAGGGTCATCAATCATCAGGACCCAAGGCATAGAAGGCCTTGACATGAGCATAGGTATAGATTTACTACCAGGATTGGGAAAATAGGTGGTGACCAGGTCTCAAGAATCAAGGCAAAAGGCCAGAAATCAATACACAGACTGAATGTCCAATGTTGGCTAAGTTTCTCTAAATCCATTTCACTGAGGTTAAGGTTTTATCTCAAAGGTAGGGTGAGGTCTAGCTTCTCTGCTAAAAGTCTTGGCAAGACAGACAGGAAGATAGTGGACAGGGAGAAGAGCAAGATCTGATGGGTGGAAATCGTTGGGCATTCAACTATGCTATAGTGGTGAATAACTAACTCAAATGACAAAGTGAAATCAATATCAATATGATTGTTAAAAGTGAATGATTCTGTGTGTTCTGTCTTTCTGAATATATGAAAAAATTAGGTTGGTGCAAAAGTAATTGCAGTTTTGCATTGTTGAACTTGGCTTTTTGATACTGGAATACATTCTCAAATAAAAGTGGTCATGTTATAATTCATTTTAATGTATGTTTCTTTCTTTATATATTTTCTGCTAATTATTTATTACTTGCTGTTTATTTTATATGTATTTTAGACTATGGAATTGATATTAGACAAAAAGCAAATTGAGCAATTTTTGTATTCGAGTTCAAAATGGGTCGTAAAGCAGTGGAGGCAACTCACAACATGAACAACACATTTGGCTTGGGAACTGCTAACAAATGTACAGTGCAGTGGTATTTCAAGAAGTTTTATGAAGGAGACGAGAGCCTTGTAGATGAGGAGCGTAGTGATCTGCCATCAGAAATTGACAACAATCAGTTGAGACCCATCATCGAAGTTGATCCTCTTACAACTACACGAGAAGTTCCGAAGAACTCAACATCGACCATTCTAGTCATTTGGCATTTGAAGCATATTGGAAAGATGAAAAAGCTCAATAAGTGGGTGCTTCATGAGCTGACCAAAAAATCAAACAAAACTGTCATTTTGAAGTGTTGCTGTCTCTTATTCTATGCAACAGTGAACCGTTTCTTGATGGGACTCTGATATGCAATGAAAAGTGGATTGTATATGACAATCAGTGATGACTAGCTCAGTGGCTGGACCAAGAAGAAGCTCCAAAGCATTTCCCAAAGGCAAATTTGCACCTAAAAAACATCAAGATCACAGTTTGGTGGCCTGCTGCCAGTCTGATATCCACTACAGCTTTCTGAATCCCAGAAGAATCATTAGATCTGAGAAGTATGCTCAGAAAATTGAAAAAATGCACTGAAAACTGCAGTGTCTGCAACTGGTGTTGGTCAACAGAAATGGCACATTTCTCCATGACAATGCCTAACTGCACACTGCACAATCAATGATTTGAAAGTTGAATGAATCGGGCTATGAAGTTTTGTCTCCTCCTCTATCTTCCCCTGACCTCTCACTAACCAACTACCACTTCTTCAAGCATCTCAACAAGTTTTTGCCAGGGAAATGCTTCCACAACCAGTAAGATGCAAAAAAAAAAAAAAAAAAAGCTTTCAAAAGTTTGTCAAATACCTCCCAAGGCATGGATATTTACGCTACAGGAATAAACAAACTTCCTGGAGAAGGGAATGACTAACCACTCCAGTACTCTTGCCTGGAGAATCCCATGGACAGAGGAGCCTGGCAGGTTACAGTCCATAGGGTCGCATAGAATCGGACACAACTGAGCAACTAACACACCACACAATAAACAAACTTACTTCTCATTAGCAAAATTGTGTTGATTGTAATGGTTTCTATTTTGAGTAATAAAGATGTGTTTGAGCCTAGTTATAATGATTTAAAATTCATGGTCTGAAACCACAATTACATTTACAAAAACCTAATGCTTATTAGGTTCATGATAATCTAAACTCTCTTTCTTCTGTCTGGTATTATTCGGGACAGTTAAGCCAAAGAGCCTATTTCAGTTGGGAACTGTGTTTTGACAACCATGTATCCCCAAACATTCTTTTCTTATACTGTGGACCAAGGGAAAAACCAAAGAAACACCTGTCGTGCTGTGAGGCTCTTAGGTACCACCTTATTTGGTGCCTATTGGGAATCATACCTTCAGGGAATTCCCTCCCCAACTAACAGTGAGAGAACACAGTTTCTTAACATAAATCCAAAGGATTCCCTGACCTCAGAAAGCCTAGAACACAGCCTCCAAGGACACGCAGAAACCCTAAACCTTCCAATAAGGAACAAAAGCTTTCTGCTAAGGCATTTCTGTTTGGCATCGGTTCATGGGTTTTGTTTTGTTTTGTTTTGTTTGTATTTTTTTGGGGGGGGAGGGGATGGCTACATGATGAAATTTAACCCATTTCAGTTGTGGAATCTTTCACAGAAGTAGACAAGACCATAAATGGAACCACCGACGGTGATAATTAAACTCTTCCCTATGGAAGGCTGTTCTCTCATACATTTTGCTGGCCACGAGACCTCTTTGACAAATGGGTAGAGAAAACCTCTTCTGCATGAGTGGCTGGCTGAATAAGCCTCCTATCACGAATCATGCATCTGTGTCTGCATCTCTGGGGACACTGGGTATTCCCCTCTGAGGTCAGGAGGGAGGGGGGCAGGATGAGGCCTTTGGGAGCTAACTGCCATCCCTCACCTCTGGTTCATCAGGGGTGAATTCCATTTCAGACCATACCCAGATGGCATAGCTGAGTGCTTGCTGGCATCTTATTTTACATTCTTTGAGAAAAAAAAAAAAACCCAAAAGCTGTACATAAAAAGAAGGAGAAAAGAAGCAACAGAAGAATAAACCAGGGACCGATGGGACATGAGGTAAGTCTTGCATTTATGATGAGTGGATTGAATAAGACATGAGCAATTACCAAGTTGCGATCAGCAAAATGTTTTTGAAAAGTTCCAGCAAAGCTGTGTGTGAGAGAAAGCAACTAATGCTACTCAGCTAAACATGCCCACGTGAACTATAATTGGGCAATAAATGGAGTCACACAACATGCTATTATGCTCAGTTTATAAGACATAGTCTCCACAAAAAGTAGCACAAATTACCATGATTTCTATTCTACCAGACCCTTGGGTGGGTAAGTTATGAGAAGAGCTTAATATATAGCACTACTAAGCAAAGCATTGAAAAAGACTGATTGAATTTTACTCAGCGGTCCTAGATTTGGGATAATTCTTTCCTTTAGGAGAAAATGAATGGGTATATTCTGGTTCTTTTGCCTGGAGCTGGAATAGAGGACATTATATGGGGATTTTACCAACGCTTCGGTTCTTAGACCTTATACATCTGCCTTCTGCCGTCAATCCCAAACCACAAGCTTTTAATTTTCCCTGAAGATTAAACCAATATTTACTAGTAAGCCTGCATTTATCCTAAAAACTCTTTACTGGAAACTATTGGTTTCAAGTAAATGTTAGATCTTGTTTAAGAATAGTTGCTCCTCCTTAGTGAGAAAGACAACAGGAAAATGTTTGATGAGAAAATGAATAAGAAAATGTCCTTTCACTTCTATCAATGGAGCAGACTTTTCAGTTGGTTCATTTGTCACTTGTTTTCCAGGATTTCTCACAGTTATCTAATCCAGGAAGGCCTAAATGTTGGCAAAGACTCACTTCTGGTGGAGGACTAGCAGTAGCATCAGATATAAAGTTGCAAGGAGTTCAAGAAAAGATCAAAAAGACACACATAGGGAAAGAATTTTAAAAAGAGTGGATATACTGTGTTGCATAGTAGAAACTAACAATATTATAAATCAGCTATGTTTTAATAATTTTTTTAGAAAGCTAATTCTGATGTAGATATGGAAATAAATGAGGTTTAATAGAAATGCAGCACTTCAATGTAATCTAAAAAATGACAGAATGATCTCTGTTCATTTCCAAGGCAAACCATTCAATATCACAGTAATCCAACTCTATGCCCCGACCAGTAATGCTGAAGAAGTTGAAGTTAAAAGGTTCTATGAAGACCTACAAGACCTTCTAGAACTAACACCCCCAAAAATGTCCATTTCATTGTAGAGGGCTGGAATGCAAAAGTAGGAAGTCAAGAAATACCTGGAGTACCAGGCACTTTGGCCGTACAGTACGGAATGAAGCAGGGCAAAGGCTCATAGAGTTTTGCCAAGAGAACACACTGGTCATAGCAAACACCCTCTTCNTAGGATTTGAAATAGCTCAACTGGAATGCCATCACCTCCACTAGCTTTGTTTGTAGTGATGCTTCCGAAGGCCCACTTGGCTTTGCATTCCAGAATGTCTGGCTTTAGGTGAGTGATCACACCATTGTGATTATCTGGGTTGTGAAGATCTTTTTTGTATAGTTCTCAACCAGGATCTTCCCAACCAGGGATCAAACCCAAGTCTCCCACACTGCAGGCAGATTCTTTACAAGCTGAGCCACAAGGGAAGCCCTATATGCAGAGAACATCATGCAAAATACCAGGCTTGATGAAGCACAAGCTGGAATCAAGATTGCCAAGAGAAACATCAATAACCAATAACCTCAAATATGCGGATGACACCACCCTTCTGGCAGAAAGTGAAGAAGAACTAAAGAGCCTCTTGATGAAAGGGAAAGAGGAGAGTGAAAAGGTTGGCTTAAAACTCAACATTCAAAAAACTAAGATCATGGCATCTGGTCCCAATGTTTCCATTTAGGAAACAATGGAAACATTGAAAGACATTATTGTCTTGTGCTCCAAAATCACTGCAGATGGTGACTTCAGCCATGAAATTAAAATACGCTTGCTCCTTGGAAGAAAAGCTATGACCAACCTAGACAGCATATTAAAAANCTATGTCCTTCCTATTATGACATCTCGCATGGAAGTCATGGAAAAAAAGGACAGTGTTGAAAGAGTTTTTGTTAGTACTTGGCCCCCTGCTTAGTTACAAGATACATAGGAAGACATTGGAGCCAGGCTGTAACATTATCTCACTTGCAATGGCTTGGATTCATGCAAATGGGTCTAGGTATCATTTCAGAATGAGCAAAAAGGTCTGAAACCCCTGTAAAGGCAGGAAGAGAAATAGAAGCTTCTGGAGGAGCATGCTGGTAGAGCTTTTCCCCAGAGCCTGCTTGTTCCAGGTTTATCATGCCAACCAGCAGGGTGGGGGGATTGGAGGAAGGCAGTCAAAATGTACACTCGTCCAGTCATAAGATAAACAAATATTAGGGATGTAGTGTACAACCTGATAAATACAATCAATACTGCTGCATGTTATCTTGTTCAAAGAGTAAATCCTGAGTGTCTTGTCACAAGAAAAACTTGTTTTTATTTCTTTAATTTTGTATCAGTATGAGACGATGGCTGTTCACAAAACTTACTGTGATAATCACTTTACAATGTCTATAAGTCAAATCACCTTAAGCTTATACAGCTCTGTATGACAATTTGTCTCAGTATAAGTGGAGAAAAAAATAAACTGATGCATACATAGAAAAATCAAGAAAGCGCCAGAATTTAGCAATTAGAGCCAGGATTTGAACCTGACTGAATGAATTACGTCGTGCTCCTAAATGTTGATATAGCATCATCTTCTTCACAAAAATAATCATTGAATGATATCAAAAACATATTTTTCTCAACATGCTAAATCAGACACTGTCTAATCTGTTTAACTATTTATTTCCCAAGATGGCCAGTGTACAAATGAAAAAGCAGTGTGTAACCAGAGCCTGTGTTGCCCTCAACACCTTGCTTTACATGATGGTGTGAAATTAAATAAGTGCAATATTTTTTTTTCTTTTTGAAGAGGGAGTGCCAACTCAGGTAACTTCCCAGGACAGTAGTCTCAAAATGCGGCTGCCCAATGAACAACATCAGCAGCACTTGGACATTTATTGGAAATGCAAATTCTCAGGTTCCACCCCAGACCTACTAAAGGAGCAGCCCAGAGTGGGGTTAGCAATCTATGTTGAAACCAGTCTCCCAGGACATTCTGATACACACACGATTCTGGTACCCTGGACCAGAAAATTAAACTAAGGATTCTGCTTTTCATTCTCTTTCTCCCTGTCCATCTCCTATCTCTCACCCATCATCACCTAATCGCAATGACTAGAGCTTCTACAGCTTATCCGGGGAGTAGCATGCAAGGCATTTTTCCTCTCTGCACATGTTTCCTCTTCTGTGACATAAGGAGAAAAATACATCACCTCATGGGGTCATCTTAAGGATTAAATGTCTAAATAGATGGGAAGTTTTTAGAACAGTGCCTAACATGTAAGCACATCATATTGTTATTACAGTTGGCCCTCAGTATTTACATCTTCCCTATCCATAGATTTGACCAACTAAAGATCAAAAATATTCTGTAAAAGTGATTCCATACATTTCCAAAGATCAGCACTTGAATTTGCCATATGTTGGCAAATACATAGCATTTACATTGTACTAGATATTATAAATAATCTGCAGATGATTTAAAGCATATGAGAGGAGGTGCACAAGTCAGCTGCAAATGCTGTCATCTTATATAAGGGACTTGGGCTTCCATAGATTTGGGTATCTGTGGGAGTCTTGGAACCAATTCCCCTCAGATACTGAGGGACAACAGTACTAAGATCTAAGAGCATCATCGTTTAAAATCAGGCAACATCATTAACTGACATCATCCACTCAATATCCACCTAGTTATATATAACTACGTATCCAAGATGCTTCTTACAATTTCCCTAAGGTTCTCTTTGGAGAGCAGTGGCACTCCGTGCCCAGCAAGCACAAAGGAGGAAACAAAAATCATAGGGCAGCCATTCGGGGTGAGGATAAGGAAGCTGGGTGATCAAAGTCTGTGTGGCCCTGGGAAGTCCTCTGCCAGGCTGCCCATTTCTAAGTGTCTCACTCAAGAAATGCA
Organism: Neotragus pygmaeus; assembly: GCA_006410875.1. Taxonomy (NCBI): domain Eukaryota; kingdom Metazoa; phylum Chordata; class Mammalia; order Artiodactyla; family Bovidae; genus Neotragus; species Neotragus pygmaeus. Next base: position 819,092 of record SJYV01011282.1, read on the forward strand.
GAAGGGGAGGGGCTGAAGGAAGAAACAGGAGGAGGCTAGAGATTGGGTAGAGTGGCTGTGGTCCAGGCAGTCTTCAGAGGGGAGCCGCTGCTTTTTTGTCTGGACAATGCCAACTGCTGGGCTGTAACCTGAGTGGGGACAGGGCAGGGGTGGGGTGGGGGACGCAGTCAAAGGACCGAGGCTCTGCTAGGCCTGTTCCTTTCAGCATCAGTTTACCACATGGCTCCCTTGGGCCCTGCCAGAGGAGTCAGATGGAAGGAAAAGAGGCAATGGAGACAGATTTTTGAAGACTTAGGTTTCTAATCAATTGCTCTAAACTACCTGACTAGGACTCAGAATTTGCTCTGACATTCTAAATTTTCTTTAAAAAATGCAAGAATGTCTTCTCAGTGGAGATTTATCCTTAGGCCTTTGCTTCTTCCTCCCTGTCTTTCTGGTGGCCTTGTCCATTCAGCTTGAGATTTGGACTTTGGGACAAGTTCCATTTTAGACAAAGTCAGCAACAAACCCAACACTTTNTTGATTCTTTCTTCTGCCTCTCTCCCCTTTCCTTTCCCCCACCATTTCCCTGACAAGGCAGATGAATTTTACTGCCAAATTTCTCCACAGTTCAGTGGTTTCTCATCTTACTCACTGGACCACCATCTTCTCTCTCTGGAATCACTGCTTAATTATTTGTGTGTCCAGCTAGAGTATGAACTCTATGTAAGCTGGGCTCATATTTTTCTTATGTATTTTTGTTTCCCTCCCTCCAAGTCTCCACAAGGGCCTTTTAGAAATGTGCTACGCACCAGGGGAACCAGTAAAGTGCACAGCAAGTTGTTGAAGTCACTATGTGTGATGTCTCAGTCAAGCTTTTCCTTATTACTGAATCTAGAGACAAATGTATCACCTTCTGGCTCCAGAACAGCCTGTGTTCAACATGTCTTCAATGTCTGCTGCAGAAAGGGGGCTTAAGACAATCCCAGAACTATTATTACAGCTACCTTGAATCCTCAAAGGGGGCCAAGATTGGATGACAGATTTTATGGTCACCATATGTATAGTTCAGGTATGTTCCTCAAATATTCAGGCAAGTTTCAACCTTCCCATGAAGCAGTGATATGAAGGAAATCAGTTAAAGAAATGTGTGCATGCTAAATCGCTTCGGTCATGTCCAACTCTTTGCAACCCTATGGACCATATCCTGTCAGGCTCCTCTATCACCAGAATTCTCCAGGCAAGAATACTGTAGTAGGTTCCCAAGCCCTTCTCCAAAGGATCTTCCAGATCCAGGGATCAAACCCATGTCTTTTAAGTCTCCTACATTGGCAGACAGATTCTTTACCACGGCACCATCTGGGAATCTGAAACAATTAAGCTTTTTAAATTAATTAATTTTCTAGGGCACTCTTCAGAGTAGCTTTCTGAGGGGCAATTTACACTCTTATCTTTTGGTAAAATGAGCATATTTCAATCTAATTATAAATGCATATTTCAAACTTTTTTTCAATTGCCTTGGATCTTTTAAAGAACATAGAACAACCTAGCGAAACGAGTATAGGATCAGAATATGCTGACCATAGAAATATGTATCCAAAAGATTTCAGAATTGTCCTAACACTCAGTTCCTCTTACTTACCTTTGCTGCAGGGCCCAGGAGACTGTTGGTTTTGTGTATGTGAGTTTTGTTATTGTTACTCTTGTTTCAGGAGATTTTCCCCTTTGTTTTAGTTCCCCTGACACCACCACCTTTGTCCAAGAAACCCACTCCAACCACTACCCCACCCTCATAGACGGCAACTGAGGGAAAAATCTTTTAAAACAATTATCAAGATTGGCTGCTTACTGTGATCAAATTCATTTAGATAATAGCTAAATGCTACATTTCACTTGGTGCACAATGTTTTACTCTTTTTTTCCTCTGCCTTTCTTTCTCCAGTATTCACATGGAAATAATGCCATAGTTGTCTTGGGATAAATTTGAGGTGCTCCCTGAGGACCTGACTTATTTCGGCAAGCACAGGCAGAGGGTGGATAGGTGTCTGGCTGCAAAAGAGATAGCAAAGAAGAAGAAAGTAACTCTTTTTAAAAAATGAATATTACCACTAGTGATTATTACTAAGGACTATTCGTAAAGAAGACTTGGAAATACTGAAAAAGTATAAACAGCATTTTAAAAATAAATATACATATTATACTATATGTTCTACAAAATTAAAATTCTAGAAAGTAAATACATTTGTATTTTAAATTTCACAGTACACTGAGAGTAATTTCCAATGGTGTTGAATATTATTTTAAAACAGTGTTTTGAAAGAGAGAGTTTTCACCAGCTTTCACTGGAGATTTATGTAAAAACTTTGAATCCCAAGTCCTGTACCGGGTTTGAAAATTCAGAGAGATTCTTTGGGACATAAGTAGAGGAACACAAAAAGTTGTGTATTTTTAAAGATCATCTTGGGTCTCAGACTGTAAATAATCTGCCTGCAATGCAGGAGATTCAGTTTCAATCCCTGGGTCATGAAGATTCCCTGGAGAAGGGAATGGCTACCCACTCCAGTGTTCTTGCCTTGAAAATTCTGTGGAAAGAGTTGACTGGTGGGTACAGTCCATGGGGTCACAAAGAGTTGGACATGACTTAGCCACCAAAAAGAAAGCTGAGTGCCGAAGAATTGATGCTGTTGAATTGTGGTGTTAGAGAAGACTCTTGAAAGTCCCTGGGACTGCAAGGAGATCAAACCAGTCCATCCCAAAGGAAATCAGTCCTGAATATTCATTGGAAGGACTGATGCTGAAGCTGAAACTCCAATACTTGGCCACCTGATGAAAAGAACAGACTCATTGGAAAAGACCCTGTTGCTGGGAAAGATTTAAGGCAGGAGAAGAAGGGGATGACAGAGAATGAGATGGCTGGATGGCATCACTGACTCGAAGGACATGAGTTTGAGTAAGCTCAGGGAGTTGGTGATGGACAGGGAAGCCTGGTGTGCTGCAGTCCATGAGATCACAAGAAGTGGAACATGATTGAGTGACTGGACTGAGTGACTGAACTGGCTGACTGAGCCACTAACACTTTCACCCAATGGACGACACATTTTCCCATTTAAAGAACTGTTAGAAGCCATGCCTGATAGTGGCATAATATTTCACACATGATACAAACATTTAACTAATTTCCTACTTCTAGTCATTTGTGTTGTTGTATTTACTGGGCCTTAGAATTTCAGATTTTTTAAAGTTACTGATTTACTGCATTCCAGAAGATTTCAATGAGTTAAACAGTGTATGGGACTATCCATCTCATTAACTTCTTTATACTTTTAAACTATGAAAAACTTTTGTCAATACAAAAGATGAATAATGATTTTCACTCTCTATTTTTACTGATTTTTGTTTTGTTTTCCAGTAAGTTATTTAATTTCCAAGTGTTTATTGAACATTTATGTTTTAACCTCTCGTTCTGTTGAGAGTTCATGCTTATAAGAGCTCTACATTTGTTGAAAGTATTAGCATTCATTTTTTTCACAGTTTGGTGAAAAAAGATGTTTTTAACTTGTTAATTTTGTCAGCTTGTTTTGATGTGAAGAAGAATAGATTGCATACAATCAGATATAACACTACTCTTTTCCTACTCTTTTCATTATTTCTTCCTTATGGACATCTCCTCTTGTAAGAGTCAGTTAAAACTCCTTTTTTTTTTTTCTTCTCACTTCTAGAGATTAATTCTATAATCCATCTGAAATCTATTTTCATGTATAACTTGAGCTAAGAGTTCTTGCTTATTTTCTTCCAAAATATGTATCAACATTTCTAGCAGCACATTATTAAATAACCCATTTTATTCTCTGTACTTTAAAATGCCACAATTATCATAATAGAATGTTTAGATACAGAAGTCTTTTTTCATTGTTTCTGTTCCTTTGAAGCTTTATGCCACATTTTATATTTTTTAAATGTACCATTTTACTATTAGTTTTGTTACTCAAAAATTTCTCAGAATCACTTTTTCAAGTTCAAGTACATTTTGATTCCAGTTCCAATTGAAATTGCATTAAATTTATGAGAAATTTAAAGAGAAATCATATTTTTCAATAACTGGTATTTCTATCAAGGAAATTGTATGTTTTCATTTAGTTAAATAGTGTTTTATGCTACTAAGTAAGATTTTTTGTTTTTTTCACATAAATACTAAATAACTTTATTAATCATTGATATATGGTTTATGTTTTGTCTGATACTACTAAGTTCATGTCATTCAATACAATTTTGAAGTGAGGAATAGAAAAATAATTGATTTTTGTGTGCTTCTTTTGTAACTCACCACCTACCTAAATCATCATTTATTCTAATACTTTTCTATTTATTTACTTATATTTTAGAGCTTGCAAACTATATCATCTATGAAGTGAAGTGAAATGAAAGTCACTCAATCATGTCTGACTCTGCGATCCCATGGACTATACAGTCCATAACAACAATTTATCTCCTCCTTCCAAAGATTTATATTTCTTAGGACTTTTTATTGGTTTGCAATCATTAGATCTTTTATACAAAATATGAGTGATAGTGGTGATGGAAGATGTCCTTTATGGAATTTTAATGTCGTTGGTGTTTCACCATAAGCACGTGATTGGCCTTTGGTTTGTGATAGCTATAGTACTTTTAAAAATCTGATTAAGGAAATACCCCTTATCAAACTGAGGATATCACTATATTAAAAAAAAACCCTAACCCCACATTTCTTTTGTAACTGTATTTTGAACTACTTTTAGGCTTAATAGAAAAGCTGAAAAAATAGCACAGACTTTCCATATATTCCTCTCACAGTCTCCTTCAATGTTAACATGTTACAAAACCATAATACGCTGATCAGAGCCAGGAAATTAACATTGGCACAAAAAATGCCAAGAACTCAAGACTTATACAAATTCCATCAGTTTTGTTTTGTTTAACTAATGTCTTTGTTGTTGCTGTTGTTCCATGACCCAATTCAGAATTTTATGTTACTTTAATCTCAAGCAGTTTGTAATAGTTTCTCAATCTTTCTTTGTCTTTCTTAACCATGACATTATTGAGAATCCACTGAATAATCTGTCTACTATTAGAGGAGCTAAATGTTGCTCCCCTTGAGTTTGTCTAGCATTTTCACATAATTGTGATGACGTATGTTTGGTGAGAATTTCACAGGAATGATGCGGTGTCCTTCTCCATGCCTTATATCATTTTGCATCACAGGGATCACAAGTGCTCACAAAGCTCCTACCAGGCTTTCTCCACCAGAAACTATCTTTTCCTTCTATAGCTAGCATAACTTGGGGAAGCTACTGTGAGACTGTACATCCTTTTTTCCTCAACCTTTCTCCCACTAATGCTAGCCTCCATCAGTGAATTTTGACTATTGTTAATTAGAAATGAATTTTGAACTTTGCCAAATGCCTTTTGGAGATTGATCAAGATAAGCACGTGCTTTGTCAAGTGTAAAATATGTTGCCATTGAAATTTGTATTAGAACTGCCTTATATTTTAGGAAGACTTTTTATTAATTTGTGGTTGGGAGTAATCGATTTCTTCTTTTTAAATTATTCTTTAAATACACTCTACTGGTTAGTTTTCCTTTAAGATTCTGTTGATCTAATTTGCCAGCATTTATTTTGACCTGTAGAATTGTGGTTTTGTGTTATTTATTTATTTCAAATTGCTAAATGCTTCATTCTCAATAAGCCAAAAGCTTGAAAATTGGGAGAAATTATGATAATGCAGGGAGTGTATGAAGATTTTCCAAGGGCTGCCCAGGCTTTGGCAAGGGGAGACTTTTGAATGGATTCAATGCAATCAATGGCTACATTCTTAATTTCTCTATGATATTTATCCTAAAATTGATCTACCTGAGAATGGGTCTGGGGTCGAGGTCAACTTTCATACTAACTCCTTCCTTACCTAGCTTTCACAATTGCCCTTTTTTCAGTTTGCATGAGAAAGTTCTCCCACCCTAGCTGGAATCTTACTAATCCCATTGCCTCAAGGAATAGGAATCTCTAAAGAAATTCAAATATTTAATTTCTAAGTAAGATTCAAAATATTGCTGTAGGTGTTGAGAAAATTAATAAAGCTGATGACTGCGTAACAAATTTCTGTACATGTCAGGTGGCTTCCAAGTCTTTGCTGTCAACAGAAATGAAGGAGAATCTAATGCAATTATTGATATTAAATCATTAAAAATATAACTTGGAAGGCCTTCAAAAAATTAAGTGACATTTCCACAACAAAACTCCTTCCATTCTGAAATACGCTTTTTGTGATCCAAGTTTGTCAGAAATACGAACTATCACAAAAGAAAATCAGGAATAGAAATTACAGTCAACCCTTGTCACATTCTAATAATAAGTATTACTCATCCACAGGCACATGAACTCATAATTCCATCCATCTGCTTAAGAGAAGCAACTTCAATAAGATTCTGGTTTTTTATACTTAATAATTATCAAGATGTCTTTATGATTGTTCATCTACTATTGACTATAATTATAATTGCAGAATTTTTACATTCAAAATAGCATATAAAAAATTTAAATAAGAGGGATTTTTTGCAATAATGTATGATGAAAGTGAAAGCCAGCAAATGTGGAAAACTCAGCAGTGGCCACAGGACTGGAAAAGGTTAGTTTTCGTTCCAATCCCAAAGAAAGGCAAGGCCAAACAATGCTCAAACTACTGCACAATTGCACTCATTTCACACACTAGTCAAGTAATGCTCAAAATTCTCCAAGCCAGGTTTCAGCAATACGTGAACTGTGAACTTCCAGATGTTCAGGCTGGTTTTAGAAAAGGCAGAGGAACCAGAGATCAAATTGCCAACATCCGCTGGATCATGAAAAAAGATCATGGCATCTGGTCCCATCACTTCATGGGAAATAGATGGGGAAACAATGGAAACAGTGACAGACTTTATTATGGGGGGCTCCAAAATCACTGCAGATGGTGACTGCAGCCATGAAATTAAAAGACGCTTACTCCTTGGAAGGAAAGTTATAACCAACCTAGATAGCATATTCAAAAGCAGAGACATTACTTTGCCAACAAAGGTCTATCTAGTCAAGGCTATTGTTTTTCCAGTGCTCATGTATGGATGTGAGAGTTGGACTGTGAAGAAAGCTGAGTGCTGAAGAATTGATGTTTTTGAATTGTGGTGTTGGAGAAGACTCCGGANACACACACACACACTGCTTTGAAAATCAAATGTGTTTCTGAAAGTATAGCACTAATTTCTTTACAAATTCATCTGTTTAAATTTAGATACTGGACTATAGTCAAAGCAGACATCTAATATGTCTACCATTTTGAATATCATGCTTTTCCATTTCTTTCTTTTCTGAAGAAAGCAATACAAATGATCCATGTCCTAAGAGTACTTGAGTTTCTAGTGGGCTTTGAGCATGAGTTGAATTGAATTGAATTAAACTGAGTTGAATTGCAGAAGGGTGGGAGTGGAGTGGAAGCAAATGTTAAAGGGCCTTCTCCTGTAGCCCTCATATCACTGGGTGGATTTCCCTGAGGGCAGGCCTTTGTTCCCTTCCCGCCGCTGTGGGATTCTGCTTGTTAGAACATTTCTTCTGATGCAACTCCATCCTATAAACATAGAGTGGATCCTGAACACTGGAACACAGATGAATAACGTAATCTCTTTTTCCTGAAGAATCTCACAATTTTCAGGCATCTTCATACAGACAAATTCAGTTGGATCCTTGTCTCAATAAAGTTGAGCTTATCTACGGGTCCAAGGGAGTTGTTGACAGACTTTCTGTGAAGACGAGGAGAGACCTCCCTGAACCTGCCTCCTCTTCCTTGCAGCTTTCCCCTGTTACTCCCTGCTATGGGCTTTGACGCGAAACAGGACTTCCTCACTCATCACTGCTCTGCAGACAATCAAAGAAAGAGATCACACGTCTCCCAAGACTCCTCTGGGTTATGCATCTCAGATCCTTTAACAACTCCTTTCTGACATAATTTCAAGTCCCCTTAGCATCTTAGTCATTCTGCCTTAGCTACATTTTTGCTCACCGAACCTGATGTTTTCGGTGTGTTCTCTATAGCATGCAGGATTATTAATTTCCTTGATCTCCAGACACTATATTTTTTATGCATACAGACTACCAATGAGTTTGGGGGTTTTTTTTGGCAGCCAAGTATAGTATTGATTCCTAATGAGCTTATAGGTTACAACCTTTCCTTTTATGAACCTCTATTGATTTCTGAAACTTAAAGTGCTGGGAATTACATTTGCGCTCTTCAGGTCTATCTTGTCAGATATATTGAGCCCTTAATCCCAACCTATCACAATGCTGAATTTTCCACCCTGAATCAGCCAATTGTTATATTGGCTATTTCTCCCAGCTTTGATTTATAATAACAGATTTTCTTAATATGAAAGTCAGTCAGAGTATGTTTAGCTATATTGAAGGATAAAGGAGTCCTAAATCCCAGTGGCTGATAAAAGCCCAGAGCTCATTCTCTGATTATGTTACAGTCCATGATGACTTGGCAGAGGCCCTCTTCCATGTCATCTCACTCCAGGAGCCGGGCAGAGAGACACCTGCACCTCCAACACTGCTGATCAACATGGTGAAGGAAAAGCTCTGAAGCTCTCACGCCAGAAATGAGATGCCCCAGCCTGGAAGTAATACTCATTACTTTTTCTCATTAGCTGGAATTAGTTTCATGACCTCATCAGTCACACAGAGGTCAGAAATTGCAATTCAATCATGTGCTCAGAGATAGTTAATGAACAGTGCCAATGACTATCGCAGCACGAGCTCCATGTTCTTGACACAGTAATTAATAAAAATGTTGGCTAGGATAAGACCTAGAGAATATCCCTATAGTATACTCCTAGAGATATCCTTTAAGATGGATATGGATGCATTAATCAGTACCCTTTGGGTACATTCTTTCAACAAAGTACAAGGTCAACTGAATGTACTGACTTCTGGACTATATTTTCCAATCTTCCTCACAGTATATTATGAAAGATTAAGGCAAAGCCCTTGCTGAAATTTGTCTGTAGCAGGCTACACGTCTTTGGGTGGTAGAAAGAGCCTTGATTAAAAAAAAGTCCGAGTTATGTTCTTTGCTTTATCATTCTCTAGACTTATGAGCACTGGCAAATAAATATATCTCTCTGAGCCTTAGGGTTTTCTCTTTTTGAAGTTTACAAAATTGTTGTTCAGTTGCTAAGTCACGTCCAACTCTTTGTGATCCCATGGACTGCAACGTGCCAGGCTTCCCTGTCCTTCACTATCTTCTGGAGCTTGCTCAAACTCATGTCCATTGAGTCAGTGATGTGATCCAACCATCTCATCCTCAGTTGCCCTCTTCTCCTCTTGCCCTCAATCTTTCCCCAAATCAGGGTATTTTCCAATGAGTCAATTCTTCGCATTAGGTGGCCAAGGTATTGGAGCTTCAGCTTCAGCATCAGTCCTTCCAAAGAATATTCAAGTGCCTTTAGGATTGACTGGTTTGATCTCTTTGCAGTCCAAAAGACTCAAGAGTCTTCTCCAGCACTGTGGTTGAAGTGAAGTCACTTAGTCGTGTCCGACTCTTTGTGACCCCATGGACTGTAGCCTACCGGGCTCCTCCATCCATGGGATTTTCCAGGCAAGAGTACTGGAATGGGCTACCATTTTTAGAAAGCACCAATTCTGCGGTGCTCAGCCTTCTTTATGGTACAACTCTTATATCTGTACATGACTATTGGAAAAGTCATATCTTTGACTATGTGGACCTTTGTTGGCAATGTGATGTCTCTGCTTTCCAACACGCTGTCTAGGTTTGTCATAGCTTTTCTTCCAAGGAACAGGTGTCTTTTAATTTCATGGCTGCCGTCACCCTCCAAAATTTTATTTTGGAGCCCCCAAATAAAATCTGTCAGACTATTAAAAAATCCCTTTGATTTATAAAATCTAAGAAATCTTATCTGGTACTTCCAACCCAATAACTCTTCATAAAATAAGTAATGTACTTTTGGCCATGATCAACTTTATAGGTGTTGAAGATCATTAATTCCATTTTTAGATCATTGCTCCCAGATTCTACAGTGGAAGGGAGAGAGCAAGACACAGCACCAAGTGGGCTCCTGAGTTAAGAATAAATACAAAGAAGAAAATGCAGAATTATCTTTGGAAAACATCATGGATTCCTCAGCCGTGAATTCAACAAGGCATTCCAAGTATAGTAGGCTGCGTTATTGTTTACACTTATTTTCTGCCTTTCCTGTAAGATTACACTTCTCTGTACCATTGCTTTTAGCGTGAGCTTTGTGATTTACTTTAGCCAATGAAATGTGAGTAGAAGTCATTTCTGATGAACAGAATCATTAAGAAATATAACTGCACTGGTCCTTTCCTCAATGCACAAAAAATGGCATCTTCCAAGTAGGTTTTCTCTTTCAGGCTAACTCTGAGAAAGAGGCGCAGATATGGAATAGAACTACAGCCAACTTACAGCGGACACGCAACTGATGGATTAACCTTGACATCAGTCACTGAAATAGTAGGATTGTTTGTTACCACGGCAGTACCTAGTAAAAGTTGGCTGATAAGGTGATCAGTAGGTGGGTGGAACATAGATTAGGGGCTCAAGATCAGGANTTACAGCGGACACGCAACTGATGGATTAACCTTGACATCAGTCACTGAAATAGTAGGATTGTTTGTTACCACGGCAGTACCTAGTAAAAGTTGGCTGATAAGGTGATCAGTAGGTGGGTGGAACATAGATTAGGGGCTCAAGATCAGGAACAAAGAACATTTCAAGAGAGGAGAGATTTTCAAGGTTACTAGGATTGTGAAATTCCATTAAAAAAAAATCAAGAAATAGAATAACTGAGAGACCATTTGGGGACCAGGTAATGCAAATGCAAAGGATTTTATAAATAGTAAAGAGATAGGTGATGAGAAGACGTTGTGATTAGGGACTTCACTGGTGGTCCAGGGGTTAAGACTTCATCTTCCAGTGCAGGGAGTGCTGGTTTGATCCCTGGTCAGTAAACCAAGATCCTACATGTCTCACAGCCAAAAAACCAGAACATAAACCACAGAAGCAATGTTGTAAAAAATTTTTTTTTAAAGACTTAAAAAAAGAAAGACGTAATGATTAAAAGACCATTACTTTCTAGCAGATGAATTCAGTGTTAGCTAGAGAAATAGCAATGTTTGAGAACTAGGAAGACAAATACCAAATCAAGGAGTCAGAGAAGAAAGCAGGTGTTAAAAAATGATGATATCCAGTGGAGGGACTTTTGGGAGAATTCCTCTTCTCTTAGATCAATAGCCTTGTTGATACAAGTCTTTGTGCTGAGCTTTGAAGACATCGGATATCTTGATCCCAGAGGAGGTCTGGAGCTGACTCTGGCTGTTTTATCGCAGAGAGGAGTACTGAAATCTTGCTCTTAATAAGTGGCCCTGTCATGGAAAGAGTCTTTCTTGTTCATGTAGGAGGAGATAGACAGAGACATGCCATCCAGAATTCAAGCACCATCTCCTTGATTGATTGCAAACTACTCACTGAGTCGGTGGTGGAAAAGGCCTAGAGGGCAGGGAGACAGGCTGTCTCTCTCTGATTATAACACAGGATGATAAAATGTGTTCTGCCAAGTATCTGGGTATTTCTCTTTCTCGGAAAAAAAAAAANAAGAGTTGACTCACTGGAAAAGACTCTGATACTGGGAGGGGTTAGGGGCAGGAGGAGAAGGGGACAACAGAGGATGAGATGACTGGATGGCATCACCGACTCGATGGACATGAGTTTGAGTGAACTCTGGGAGATGGTGATGGACAGGGAGGCCTGGCGTGCTGCAATTAATGGGATCACAAAGAGTCGGACACAACTGAGCTACTGAACTGAACTGAACTGAATGGACCTGTGGGAAAGGAAATACTCAAGTCCAACTTCCTCTAGACTTCTTGTCTCACCTATGGGGAAAACAAATAAAAAACCTGAGGAGCACTTGTGAAAGTCACAGGCCAGTGACACAGATGCAGTAAAAATCTGAGACCAAATCTTGGGACTATACAATTCTTCCCCTCCTCACATGCAACTTACCACCATGTCAATAGGGTTCCTGTATAATTGTAGGGATTACAAGTGAAGTGCCTGCCTTAAACTATCTAACAAGTCTCTAAGGAAACTCGAAAACAACAGGAGAGCCAAACAATGGAGACCAATGGAGATTTTAGTCTCTGGCACTTAACATCTACAGCATATAATGAACACTGTCTAACTCACAGCCAGATAAACATAAAACCTCACATGAAAGCCCGATTTACCTCTGTTCTTACTAGCCAGGATGTCGTATCAAGCATCTAGCAATACATTACAAGACATACTAAAGATGAAAAATACAATTTGAAGAAACAAGAGTCTTTTGTAGAGACATGGATAGACCTAGAGACTGTCATGCAGCCTAAAGTAAGTCAGAAAGAGAAAAACAAATAGAGTCTATTAACATGTGTATGTGGAATCTAGAAAAGTGATACAGATGAACTTGTTTGCAAGGCAGAAATAGAGACACAGACAGAACAAATGCATGGACACTAAGGGGAGGAGGGTGGGATCACTTGGGAGACCAGGATTGACATGTATACACTAATATGCTTAAAATAGATAATTAATGAGAGTCTGCTGTATAATACAGGGAACTTTACTTAATGCTCCATGGTGACCTAAAATGGGAAGGAAATCCAAAAAAAAAGGGATATATGTACCCATATGGCTAATTTACTTTGCTATACAGCAGAAACTAACACAATATTATAAAACAACTATAGCCCAATTTTTTAAAATCCTTCAAAAGTGAAGGAGAAATAAAGACTTTCTTAGATAAAATAGAGGGAATTTGTTTTCAAGAAACCTGACTTACAAGAAATGGTAAAAGTCTCTCAGAAGAAATGTGATAGAGGTCAGAAAATTAGACCTACTTACAAAAAGCAACAGTTTTAGAATCTTGTAGTTTTAAAAATTCTTAATTGGCTTAACCAGTAACAGTTTGTTCTACATAATAGTTGCAACATGTATTTAGCAGTTGTCAGTTTAGTTTAGTCATTCAGTCATGTCCGACTCTTTGCCACCCCATGGACTGCAGCACGCCAGGCTTCCCTGTCCATTACCAAATCCCGGAGCTCGCTCAAATTCATATCTATCAAGTCGATGATGCCATCCAACCATTTCATCTTCTGTCATCTCCTTGCCTTCAATCTTTCCCAGCATCAGGGTCTTTTCAAATTAGTCAGTTTTTCGCATCAGGTGGCCAAAGTATTGGAGTTTCAGCTTCATTATTAGTCCTTCCAATGAATATTCAGAACTGATTTCCTTTAGGATTGACTGGTTTGATATCCTTGCAGTCTAAGGGACTCTCAAGAGCCTTCTCCAACACCACAGTTTAAAAGCATCAGTTCTTCAGCACTCAGCTATCTCTATGGCCTAACTTTCACATTCGTACATGGCTACTGGAAAAACCACAGCTTTGACTATATAGAGCATACACAGAGCATAGGTAAGAGTGAAGTGAGTAATGGTATAAAAAGTGGATGGGGGGAATTTGAATTATTCTCTTATAGGTATCTGTGAAGCTACTATTAAAAGTGGATTTGGCTTAGTTGTAAATATATATTGTAAATTCTAGGGCAATCACTTTAAAAGTATTTTAAGTATATATAATATGCAAAGAGAGGAGTGAAAATGAATCATATAAAACACTGAAGGGCAGAAACGGCCAAAAAAGAATGAAAAACAACAATAACAAAAGAGAGACAAAGAAATAAAGAATAGGGTAACTAACAGAAAACAGTAATAAATAAACCAGATATGAGTTCAACTATATCAACAGTCACTTTAAACATTAGTGGTCTAAAGAGGTCAGTTAAAAAGCTGGAGATTGTCAGAGTAGACCAAAAACCAAAATGCAATTATGAGTTATCTACAAAAAAGCCATTTTAAATATAGAGACATATAGATCCAAACTAAAGTTACACAGAAAGATGTACTGTGCTAATGCTAATGAAAAGAAAGCTGGAGTTAGAGAGTCAGACACAATTGACCAAGTAAGCATGAGCACAGCTACAACTAAAAGTAAGAAAATGAAAACTCTAAAGCCAAATCATTGTAATTTATAGTCACCTTTCACTGAAACCCCTAGTAGGTCTTTTTGGTCTTTTTCTTCATCAAACTAAGCATTTTTATGCCCTTTATTTAATCTCTGAATATTTATGATATAGTGTTTAGAATGTTCTAGAGTTATAAGTACATGCTATATGTGAGGAAAGTATCTGGTAGGAGGGTAATCAAGATCAGGAGGGCTGAATGAGCAGATAAATTAAGTAAAACCTGATCTGTATGTATAGACAGTTTTCTGTTTCAGTTTTCATGGGCCAGTCAATATATTAAATAGAAGGCTTTTCTTAAAAAATAAAATGAAATAAAAATTTTATCAATGGCATGTCAAAAATTACAACTTTTACCTTTGGGAAATATTTTTGGATTTGGATTTGATTGAAAAAACAGTTTTGCTCTTCAGTTTCCTTTAGCTAGTTTATGAGAAGCAGTGTTTTTGCCAAATGGAAGGAATTAAAGGTACTGGTAAGTCACCCAGTACTTCTGGGCTCCCTCTAAAAGATGCACATGAGGGATCTAGATTATCCCAAGAGTTGGGGAACCACCGCTCAAGATTTGAGCTCCACTTACCATATAAACTACTTAGAATGGATGCCCACGACTTTCAGTTCAGGGAATGGATCTCTAAACATCCTATGTAAATACTTAGGGCTTGACAAAATCAAATGTCAAACACATTTTTCTTTGATTTTTCAATCATGAGTATTTTGATATAAATAAATTAATTATAATCTATGTGCTTTTGATTAATTTATCAATAATTCATCCAAAGGCTATGAGCAAGACAAATTTCAGGTCCAAGAAGCTTATTTGGCTTTTTGGTCTGTTAAAGTTTTCAAATTATCTTTTTTTTTTTTTTTTTTTGCTTTTGGAACAAAAAGTTGGCCAAGGCTAAAAGGCTAAACTCTAACTTCAAAGGGTTGGAATCGTGTTTAAAACCCAGAATCTTAGAAACATTTTCTCTCTCGTTTGAGTCCTAGTGTCCGTCCTCTTTTTTGTTATATTGTCTGATCCTGGTCAGGGAGGCAGACAGGGAGTCTTTGATCAACTCCTATATCAGGATTGGAGGCTCAATTGCAGGCTCTCCGTTGAATTTCATTCATGCTGTGGCTTCTGAACAGTAAAGCCTGAGAATGTGATCAAGAGACCTAGGGTTGGAACAATTGTTTTTCTCCCCGAGGACTGGAGATAGAAATTATTTCTCTTGCATCTTAAAACTACAGTTACCAGTGGTTGACTTTCAATAAAAATCCATAACTGTTTTCATCAGAGAAGTAATTCACAAGGCCCCAGTCAATGTTGGTTTAGGAATCGCCTTTGTGGTCTTTACCCTCCTGTTGCTGCAGCATTTAAATACTAGGCTCCCTCAAGCTTATGTACTGCCTGTCCTTCTTCCCAACCTATAGCTTGTAAATTCTGCCTCAACATTTATATTTCAGTTCAAAGGGTATTTCCTCCTGGAAACAGGCTTGGTGCCTTCTGCCACATGACTATTCTCAGTCAATACCAATAGTTTCTCATTGTACTTGTGCTTCTCTCTTCTCTAAAATGTAAGTCCTTGAGACTTTTGCCTCTTATGTCTCCAAGACCTCTCAACATGTTTGGGATAAATATATGAGTAATCATGTCCATATACTAATAAATGAAAAAAATGAAGATTTATACCTTATACAACTCATCGCTTTCTTCACACACACAAACACAATCTCAGATGTGGCCACCAAAATCTCCCAATATATTTCTTCTGAAACCATACCAAGGAACAAATCACTTATCTACTAAACAGTTTTTATTAAGCACCTCCTTGGTGCGGCTGATGCTATACTATAGAAGACAGGTGTGACTCTCATGTCACAGACCACATTCTTGGCCATATCTTCCTGGGAAACTCAGGAATTTCCTGGGTGTCTGGAATTCTTAAGATGAAAATGTCTCTTGTAGTTTTCCACATAACTTTCCTGTAGTCATCTCATTCTATTATGGTTCAATTATAACTTTTATCATTATTCCTGACATAACTTGAACACTCTCTAGATTTTCCTGGCAACTGCCTGGCATTGATATTTTTGTAGCAAGATTGAGCACTCCACATTTGACGAAAAATGGAAGAGGTTCATAGCTGGCCATGAGCTAGGAAATCCTTGCCACTGGCTTTTGACTTTGTTGGCTCAGAATTTACCTCTTCCTTCCCTGAAACAATGGATCATCCTCTTGCAGTGCTGTTTCTGAGCTGTTTGTAGGAGGAAAGAAGAAAGAGTCTGGGAGAGCAAATACTGACTCCTCAGATGATACCTAGACCCATTTCAATCAACCAGTGAGGCCACTGGGTCACACAGCAGTGGTACTGAGACAGCCAAGGAGGATGTGTCTGGCTCTTGGACTTTGCAACAGGTTATGGATGGACTGCTTCCTCTTGTCTGGGAATTTTAAGTAAAGCCTCAAGCTTAGTTTAATGGCTTTTTAAGTACCACTGCATTCCAAAGGGAGGCACTAGATTAGCTTCTCCCCACAGGGCTTGCTAAACGGTATCTAAACTATCTTAAATCACCCTGATAGTCTCTTAAAGAAAACAGTAGGGTTTCAGTAGAGAGGAGAAGTCATTTCTTTGAAGAGAATCCAGAAGAATGCAGAGCACTCTGACATCTTGCTTTTCCCCCTTGCATCCTATGTGCTTTAATCCAAGCAGCAGGCTCCTGGAGGTACAGCCATTGGGTGGTCTGTGAGAGCAGAGATTTGTTTCTCTGTTGGCTAGATACCAGCTTAGCACTGATATCTATAGGTCTTCTGCCAGAGCGGTGTGAGATTAAAGAGAGATGGACTCCTATCCCAGGATTGGGGGTCTATGTGAGGATAAAGACTGATCTCTCCCTCTCCTTTATGGACGGTGAGTCAGAGGTGAGTTATACCTTTCTTGGGAGCGGTGGATGGCAGAGTTTGGTGGGGTGAGGATTCCCCTAGACATAGATGGTGTAGGCTCAAGGCATCTTGGAAAATGTTCAAGAAGGCTTTCTGCTGAAAACCAAGGATGCCCTGAGGAAGGCATGACTTCAGAAGTCGATAGCAACTAAGTGTGTGGGAGGTAGTAGAAGGAGCAGATCAGAGGAAACTACCAATAAACCTCTAAGAAAAATGGTGCCACCATCCCGGTAGCATTCAAAGACCTCCTCCTCAAGAGAGGAGGACAGAGAATCCTGAGTAATTTAAAAAAAAAGTACTTTGGCCCATTTGCTTTAACTACCCTCCTTCTCTCTCCCTTCCTCTATCTCAGAAGTGATCGAAGTCAAGAACTACAGGTGAAAAGAATTTCAACGCAAGCCTNCCTCCTCCTCAAGAGAGGAGGACAGAGAATCCTGAGTAATTAAAAAAAAAAGTACTTTGGCCCATTTGCTTTAACTACCCTCCTTCTCTCTCCCTTCCTCTATCTCAGAAGTGATCGAAGTCAAGAACTACAGGTGAAAAGAATTTCAACGCAAGCCTGAATCATGGAGACAGATGACATTTGAAATGAAATGTGAGGTTAATTTATAAAATTTTAGTTTGTACTGGATTTATAAAACCTGAAAATAATGGGCGTGTGTCATTAACTTTCTACAATGCTGCCAAATTGACATGAACGACTAGGGGCTGAGGGAAGCAGGCTTTGTTGTATCAAGAGGGTGAAGTGGCCCCTGGTTCCCACAGAATCATGCAATTGACCTGTTTGGATAATTCCGTAGACTGACATGCAGTTGAAATCCACTCTTTAGGGTAAAGTAGAAATCCCCCCTGGTCCCCTCTACTTTACCCTGAGTGGATTTCAGTTCTTTGCCAGTCTGCAGAATTATCCAAACGGGCTCTGTGGGAACCAGGGGGTACTGCACCCTCTTGATACTACAAAGCCTGCTTCCCACAGCCCGGGGTTGTTCACTTGTACTGGGGGCAAGCCTTGTGTGGCCCAGTGTGCTGTGGGCCCCTCCTCCCCTGGACTGTGAGTATATGCAATTAATAGACTGCTACGAATCTTATCTGCCCAGTGTCCATCCTTACAGCTCTAGAGTAAAAATCACTTTCTCACCTATAGGGTGAACAGGAAGTGATTAAAACAGCGAGATGTACAATCCACAGACAATATTTGAAAGTCAATAAGAAAGCATTCCTACAATTCAAAGAATAAAACATAAGTTTGTTTCAACAACTTAGAATAGTGCAGATTTCATAGCCTAGCTTTAATGTACTAAAGAGGACTGGACAAATCGTACCCCATCAGAATGATTTAAACTATGTGTTTTGGTGTCAGACTGAAAGGAAGTGACATCTCAACTATGTCACTAAGTAATTGTATGGATTCTGACAAGTTACTTAAGCTCTCTCAGCCTCACTTTCAACAACTGTACAATAGGAGAAGCAATAACACCCATGTCACAGAGGTTTTATGAAGAATGAACAATGCCAGGGAAAGCACCTAGCAAGTAACACAGCATATAATGATAAAAGCTCAATAAATGATAACTGGCTGTTGTTTGTCTTTCTAAATGTCAAAAAAATATTCTTATAGAAAAAAGAATATCTCTGTAAGAAATAACCATTATACTATCATTTGTTTGAAATCAACACACGAATTAATTCATCAAAGCTCTCTCCTGTGGTTGGCACACCTAATAAACATGGATTCTTTCATTTGGGGAAGAGAACGACAAATAAAGAGGAATGATATGTCTCTGTATGAAAGCATATTCCACCTACTGATACAGATATAAATATAAACTTGCATATAAATGTAGATATAAAGATAGAGATTAGTTGTTCCTGGTGGGACCTAAATGAACTCTTGTTATTTGAGTTCTTGTAGGATAGTGATTTCACTGGCATCTTCAAGGCAAAGAGACTAGAAGCCTAGGTATTAGTTCACCGTGTGAAAGAAAGCAGAGCTGTGAGAAAGAGGATGGGAAAATATCCAGGTGCTAGCCGAAAGAAGATCTTCAAAAATCATGTTAATGAGTATGAGGGAATAAAACTAATCCAGTTTATGCTACCTCTTAGGAAGTTTCTAGAATTGGAGTATGGGTTCCAGAAGCAGAGGGCTGTGAAGGTAAAAAGGGCAAATATGACAGGATCAGATACATTCCTAGTGGATACTTTAGAATGGACAGCACTGGCTTACTTGAGCATGTTCAGGGTCAAGACTTCAAAAGAGTGAGACAGTAACTACA
Source organism: Neotragus pygmaeus (assembly GCA_006410875.1). Lineage (NCBI taxonomy): Eukaryota > Metazoa > Chordata > Mammalia > Artiodactyla > Bovidae > Neotragus > Neotragus pygmaeus. Next base: position 838,426 of record SJYV01011282.1, read on the forward strand.
GTCTGAGAATGAATAGAAACATGAAAGGTAGCCAAAGTAGGAAAATGAATTTTCTTTTTAACTAAGAATCACCATTTGATAAAGTAAACAGAACTTTTATGAAAGAAAGAGATAAATAATACCACTTCCAAGAGAGATGGGAAAGAAGGTGAAATTGGAATGACATGGGGGAATATTATGAACTATTGTGATCTAATAAAAAAGAATTAATAAAATTATTTCCAGTGTTCAAACAACCTTTCTAACTGATGGAGCTCAGATTTGCTCATCTCAAAGTTCTCCTGTTTAATTACAGGACATCTGGACTGGTCACACTGCTCTCCTTTAATAGTTAACGATGTTATTAGATAAATAGAACTGAAGTTTAAGATGGCTATGAGAAATTTCTGTCTGCCTTTATACAGAACATCCATGTGAGATTTGCTATTCAAATCACAAGTAGTTTTCTGTAGGGCAAACCAAACCCTGTATTTCTGAACTATTGATCTGCTTGGTTTGTTAGTTTTCTAGAAAAAGGCAGAGCTGTTTCTTTATAGAATCCATTTATCAGCTGTGTTCCCTATAATATATTCAGAATAGGACAGTGGAAACTAACATGTTCTTGGGTCACTGGCATACTGACTATGATAAATGTTAGAGTTTTGTAATTCCTTCTGTTTTGTTATTATATCAGCTTTTTGGTATTCATTTGCGTTTTTTCTTTTGAATTATGACAGTCATAAAAAGAAATCATTTCTCATAGCAGATGAAAATTAAGAAGTGAAAAGAGTAGTTTTGTAATGTTTTTCTAAATTTTTTTGTAATTCCTTTTATGGAGATTAATTCATACCAGCTTTTACCTCGTTATTAAAGACTTATCTTATTAAGTACAATAAAACAGAGTTTGAACACATTACAAATTTTAAGAGTTCTGGAATCCCTACAGACTTCAAAATAAAATCTGATCATTGAATTTAGACTATTTCTTTAAAATTACATGCCTTGAGTTTAAAATCTTGTCATGAGACTTCCAACTTTAGACTTGGGTAATGATGCATTTTGTTAATAATTCACAAAATGGTGACTTAGAAAGTTTGGAGGAATTGATTTATCTTTCAGAACACAAAACACAATCTGAACAATAACCTGGCTCTGATGTTTCCCTAATCTGAAGTATTTATATTTATACAACATTCCCTAATCTGAAGTATTTATATTTATACAACATTATACATTATATCCTTCCTCACCTCCTTTTTCATCAAGGATCCAAAGGAGTAACAGGTCATTCATTTGATCATTCTTTCACTCAACAGACATCTATCAAAGACCTACTGGATACAGGGCATAGGAATAGGTATAGGTATCTGATACCCCTCTCACCCCAGCAAAGTACTCTCATTGACCTGAGATAGTTGCTATTTCATTAGGAAAGACAATTCACCGTGATGGGTATACCATTAGGAACCCAGGAAAAGAGTGGTTAACTCTGTATAGAAGAGCCTAAGAGGATGGATCAGAGGGGACAGCATCTAAATTGGAGGAGAAATTCACTTGTCAGCAAACAAGGGAAAAACTACCCACTCCAAGCAGAGAAATCTGCATGTATACTGCCCAGAAGTTTGAAGAGCCGAACATTTCAGAGTGAATGGAACACAGGGTGCTTGTGAAAAGAGGGAGGTGGAAAAAAAGGTGGCGGGTATATTGCAAATGATTTGCAACAGATTTCCTCTCAAGGATTTTAAGCACGGAAGTGACAAGATTAGATTTGTCTTTTGGAAAGATAATATTTGAAGGAAGTTGAAGTACAGACTAACATAGTAGCAAGTAGAAATAGGAAGGCAAAGAGGCTGTTACAATATTCTAGATTAAAGATAGAAAGTATTGCTGAACTAAGCTCTGGCAGGGGGATAGAGAGGAGGGGATGTATTTGAAAGTTTCAGGACATAGACTTATGTCTTAATGAGCTATTGGATGTGGAGGCTGAGGGATGGTAATTTTGACAGCTGTGAAAATATGAATGCCCTTAATGGCACCCCACTCCAGTACTCTTGCCTGGAAGGTCCCATGGACAGGGGAGCCTGGTGGGTTGCAGTCCATGCGGTCGCTAAGTTGGACATGACTGAGCAACTTCACTTTCACTTTTCACTTTCATGCATTGGAAAGGAAATGGCAACCCACTCCAGCGTTCTTGACTGGAGAATCCCAGGGACGGGGGAGCCTGGTGGCCTGCCATCTATGGGGTTGCACAGAGTTCGACACAACTGAAGCGACTTAGTAGCAGCAGCACCTACATATATACTATCAGAAAAACAGATTAGGGGAGAACCAAAAGTTAGCAAACTGAGGAGAGCTTTATTGGACTTGAAATTCAGGTGATAAGTTTCAGATGATAAAAAATTACATCCAATAGCTCTGTGCAATGAAGAAGAAGATCCAGGAACAGAAAGAATTATGGATGTGGAATTAGGAGTTCATTCAGACCAATAGAAACTGACATAGTAAATGAGGTCACCCATAACGAGTCCATCATGTTTGAAGATGGTAGGACCAAGGATGAAACTCATCAGTTCCAAAATCTAGACCATCTGGTTTACAATCATAAATTTGGGAGCAAATTATATTTCAATGGTCTAAACCATTGTTTAGTCAATCATTGATATTTGATATTACTATTAACAAGATTGATATCACTAATACTAATGAAATATGTTCATAATTGCTTCATTAAAGGTAACCTAATTCTCTTCTCTTTATAACAGGCATTTTGTTGATGTCAGCTAAATTTTCAAATGATGTGTTAATGGCAGAAACAATAAAATCTAGCAAAATGAACAGAGAAGTATAGATACAGCAGACGTGAGTATGTACACTCAGATATAGGTGTACTGTAGAGATAAAATCCAATGTTTGTATCCATGAAGTGTATCCCCCTTCTAAGGTCTTAGATCACCTTTCAGTCTTTGTGCTTTTAACCCAAAGGGATGAAGTTTACCACCATCAGGTAAGTCCCTTACACATTCACCTCAGTATTTCTAGCTTTGTTTATCCAGTGAGTGTGACTCACGTGATTGACAGAATCTTTTAGTTGCAAGTGTGTGTGGGCACCGTAACAATGTCATTTTGACAAAATGTACTAAAAATGACCCATAGCAGAATTCCCAAATGCATCTGAGACTAGAACATGGAAAACCTTTCAGCATCATTCTTTGGTTAGACTTATACCAAACTAGAGTTAACTTGGGTCTCCACAGTCGATTGCCCTGCAGTTTCCATTAACTGTGCCATTTTGGATGATTTTATAGCTCTGACCCCAAACTGAAAGTGAAACAGATTTTATTTTACTTCTCTCTTCACCCTACAGTGCAGTACAAGTTCATGCAATGACATCCCCATGCACACAGCCTAGGCAGATGTATATATGAGCCGTCACATAAAATCCTTGCACATTTACACAATGTAGTTGGATAACATACACACATAATAAAGCTTTCCATAGATACTTTTTCATTCGACGTTCTCACTTGTAAGTGAAATGAAAATCAATGTGAGCGATCACTAGAATGTTTCAGCTAGATGACATTATTGTCATATGTGCCATACCATCATTCATACATTAATATGTAAAAATGACATTTTTTTAATAAAATGTGTCACTTTAATTTAGAGCTGAAGGAGAAGACATAGGAAAATATTTTCCAATTCATTAGGCCACAGGCCCAAAGAAATAAATCCTTCTGATGAATCCTGTCATCACATTGTAATTCCAACACTTCAATATTCTGAAATTAACCAGACCCATGCCACCCTCGACTTTACTATTTCAGCCTAAAATGCTTCCAGAAAGTTCCCCAAGCGCTAGCTGTGAAATTACATTGTATACTAATGGAAGTCACCAGGCAGGGGGTAAAAGGGTGTTTTGCAGTGTGTAACAGATTTCAGATAAGTGGTGAGCTCATGTATCAGGAAAATGACTTGTTTCCTTTTCCCATTTTACATTGTGAAGCAGCCAAGGTAATTTTACAAGCAAGGAATTTGCTTTAGCTGTTGTGACTGTAAATGTGCATAAGCAAAGGTCTGAGGATTTATTTTTTGTCTTTGGTGGGGTTCTTCTCCCTTAGGATGCCTTTTGGCAGAGGTGTTTAAGAAAGCTGTGGATCCAGGCTCCATTGCAAGAAAACAGTGAATCAATCAGGTGGCTGCCATTTTTCTGAAATTTTGATTCCTCAGTACTTCAGATTCTATCTGTCTCCTCTTTGGCTCAGGGGTAAAGAATCGGTCTGCAATGCAGAAGACCAACGTTTGATCCCTGATGGAGGGCATGGTTATCCACTCCATTATTTTTGCCTGGACAATCCTATGGCGAGAGGAGCCTGGCAGGCTACAGCCCATAGGGTCACAAAGAGTCAGACACGACTGAAACAACTGGGCAAGTGCACCTGCTCTGGCCAGCAAAAGGCTGTAAGAGACTTAAGGACTTTTCTTATAAAGCACTGGATTTCTGGAACCTGCCGGCTAACGATGTTCAAGACTGTCAGCTTCTTAAAAGTAAAGAACGCTTGATCCTGCTATGTGTCAGAGAGTGTTCATTATTGACACAATATGTTCTTCCAAACATCTTACAAACATGGGGCTTGGTCCAAAATTTGATTCATTTGTAAAGCTTTGGTTTCTGCTCAGTTGCGTCCAACTCTTTGTGCCCTCATGGACTGTAGACCACCAGGATCCTCTGTCCAGGGGATTTTACAGGCTAGAATACTAGAGTGGGTTACTATTTCCTCCTCCAGGCAATCTTCCCGACCCAGGGACCAGACTGTGTCTCCTATGTCTCCTGCACTGGCAGGTGGATTCTTTACCACTGAGCTTCCTGAGAAGCCCTGGTTTGATTTCTAGAGAAAACCAAAGTCAGCACAAGCATGCTTTCATCTCCTGAACACTCTACTAGGTATTCTTCCTAAAGACATCCAACAATATTTCCAAAGCATCTGCTATATGCTAGTGATTGGGTTATATCTGTGAATAAAATGAGTATCCTCCTTGTTCTCAGATTGTATGATGAAGTAGTTTGAGAAACCCTATGTGGAAACACCTAGAAATATTTCTTCTCTACAGAGAATTATCAGAGGTGTTAATATGTTAATGAGCATTGTCTATATCTAAAAGAAGGAAAATCTGTAGATTTCCCTACATTTATTTTATCAAGGAGCCTTTTTTTAATTTGTTTTGTTTTCTTTTAATGGGAACATCCATCAGAACTAGTCCTTTGGAACAAATTGCTCAGTGTTGATAATGGTTTTCATTCCAATGTATCTCTAGGTCTTTACTTTGTCTCTTTAATTGATTATTCTACATTAAATCCATCAACCCAGAGGCTAAGATGTTGTCTGACATTAATATTTAAGAGGCCTAATTAACAATGGACATTCTGAATTTCACATAGCATAAAACAGACTAAAACTATCATTTACATTTTCAATGCTTCACTATTACAAAAATAAAATGAGATGATGTTGACCTTGAGATGTGTCTTAATACATATGTTAGACACTCTGGTGAGTACTTTTTGTAAATGGCCAGATTCACAACATCAGTGCAGCAACTACTATTATCTTCACTTTTTTAGACAAGGAAAGTGTAATACAGCTAAGTAACATGCCCAAGACCACATAGCTATGAAAAAGTGGAGCTGAGGTTCCCCCACAGTTAGGCTTCCTGGTGTCCGGATTCTCCCACTGAGGAAAACTCCCCTTCCAAAACACCATGTTTGCTATTTGTTGGTGTTCAGTCACCAAGTTGTATCTGACCTTTCATGACCCCATGGACTGTCCCTCACCATCTCCCAGAATGTGCCCAAGTTCATGTCCATTGAGTCAATGATGCCATACAACCATCTCATCCTCTGTCACCCTCTTCTCCTGCCTTCTATCTTTCCCAGAATCAGGGTCTTTTTCAATGAGTAAGCTGTTCACATCAGGTGGCCAAAGTATTGGAGCTTCAGCTTTAGCATCAGTCCTTCCAAAGAGTATTCAGGGTTGATTTCCTTTTAGATTGACTGGTTTGATCTACTTTCTTTCCAAGAGACTCTCAAGAGTCTTCTACAGCACCAGAGTTTGAAAACATCAATTTTTTGGTTTGCTATTTATTCCATAAGTTTGTAAATGACTCCCCACTCTACCCCACCCTTTCAGGCAATGAAATTGTTCTCATTTAGTCAAAGACATTCTTGTCTTCTAGGAATAGGCTGTTCCATGTGTTTTTCTAGTATTAAATTAGTGAGTATATAAACACTTTTGTGTTTATCAATGATATAGCATACATAGCTCTTACTGCCCTGGACTTTATTCCTTTTTATTTATTGTATCAATGAAAGCAGACAGCTGAGTAAAAAAGATGGCAGAGATCATAGCAGAGAAAGGTGAGTGCACAGATGGAGGGTAAAATTGAGTTCTTGTTTTTTTTGTTTTTAAATATAGTGATGGAGGATGGAATGCATAGATATATTAAGGACTGAAAGAAGGAGATACCACAAGGCATCAATGAGGGCAGGAAAAAAACACATGCTCCCAAGTATCTATGTGCTCATCTTTTCTTCCCAGCATCCCTTATGTTTAAGTTAGAGCCATGTGACCAGTGCCAGCGGGTGAACTGTGAGAAGCCAGAAGTGTAGCTTTAAGCCCCACAAAGTGTGTCTCCTCCATATTTCTGTTTCCCTCTTGTGACAACCTCAGGAACCATGTGCTTCAGATACTGTCACTACAAGGTGGAGGCAAGACCACCGGACCTCATGTGGGACTTACTGAGAGCAAGCCACTGGTTGAGCTAAGTTACTATAATTTAGAGAGTGATCTGTTATGGCCACTGGTATTATTTATGGCAAGTCACATACCAGCCTAGAGGATCCTGATGTTTGAGAATGAATGAGCTGTTCTTGAGAAGTTAAGAGAGCGTTGACAAGCAGGGCAAAGTTTCCATAAGGGAGGACAATCTGTATTGCCTCAACCCCAAACATGCTTCCTCAAAATTGGTATCTTGTTTGGCCTTCACCCTCAAGTCACGAAGATACCTTGAAATACTTTAATAAATATGTTTCTTTTTTTTTAAGGTATGTTATCTTTGGAACACAAGATGAGGCAATCTAGGCGGCAACAGGGTACTGCCCCAGCTCATGCCCCGTTAACCCTCTGCTTGCAGTAAGAAAACAGCAGATATTTCTTGTTTCAAATTCTGCTGTGCTTTCTGAAATACATGTAACAATACTGAAGAAATTTTACCTGCAAATATTATTTTGAGGGTCTCATGTTGAACTGCAATGTATGTGCACACTACAACAATAATTATGTTTTTCCACTCCATTATATGGACACCAAATACTTCTCAAATAAAATTCAATACTTAAGTATGTGGAGGTCTTCTTTTGTTTTAAATGCTACTTTTTTGGTGTGGTGATGGTAAGTTATTGATGCAGATTTTTCTATGCATACATGTGTTATCCATAGAAACAGTTCTTTTCTTAAGAGGAGTAAATATTGAGGAGAGAGGAATTATTTAGAGGTTTGAAGTCAGGAATGTCTGTTTGGAGTTAATCATATTTTCTTTCCCAACCCCCATAAATAGCTGAGGTTGCATAAGCAATGTGTGGTGTGATTAGGGTTTACTGAGCAAAAGGCATAAGATATTTACAAAGTTTTGGCATGAAATATACTCTATGCTAACATTCTATACTTTTTCCCACACAAATCTGGGGGAAATGGCATCTGGTTCCTTGTTTTGTTTGTGGATGGGCCCTTTGCTAGTCTGTGGAATTCTTACTCTGTTACAAGTCAGAGTTCAAAGATACAACACACAAAAAGCTCAATTCTTTCCATATTTAAGATTGATCACAACACCACATCTACCCAATCATACTGTTAGAGTGGCTAAGTTGGCTCTTCATTTCTCAGAATCATCTAATAAAATCATCTCTGTGGTTCAGATGATTGAGGGATCATCCTTTGAGAAGATAACTGAAAATAAGGGTCACTTGAGATACAATTGATTTAGTCTCTGAAGGTAAACATGCAAGAAGCCTATGATTTTGGAAGCTAGTGAATTTAATTAGCTACCATAGTTGGTCGGGGGAAGAAGTTAGGGAACAGAATATCAGAAACACCGTAGTCCTCTAGCAGCCAGCAAGTGTTTGAAACATCAATTTTACTCTAAAATGACCTGTTTGATTGTTAAAAAGAAAAGTCAAGAATTATCAAAATGAGCAAGGTTCAAATGTAACACAGTGGCAATGTGGTAGTTATTTAACTAGAAAAAATGAGTAAAAGCTTCTTTAAAAAATTGATGCAGGAGGAATAAAGGGGGTTTTACTTTATAGTTTTCAATGATAATGATTTGAAAAACACATATCCACTTACCCTCCAGGGGTTCACTCTTCTGTAGAGCAGAGATCTGGCCAGATTTGTTTCACTATCTTCCCAGCTATCTTAGTGCCGCGTGTCTTCTAATGCCCCCCAAACAGGTCCTGAGCTAATGCTCATGGGGACCAAAGGGACTGGGTTCAGGATAAAATTTCAAGGATAATGGTGGTTTGGTGAGGGGAGGAATGGAAAGACAGAGGCCAATGATGTTTAGGCAAAGTTCAGTTCTGTTTAGTTGTTGAGTTGTGACTCTTTGTGACCCCATGGGCTACAGCACTCCAGGCTTCACTGTCCATCAGTAACTCCTGGAGCTTACTTAAACTCATGTCCATTGAGTCAATGATGCCATCCAACCATCTCATCCTCTGTCATCCCCTTCTCCTCTCACCATCAGTCTTTCCCAGCACCAGGGTCTTTTCAAATGAGTCAGTGCTTCACATCAGGTGGCTAAAGGATTGGAGTTTCAGCTTCAGCATCAGTCCTTCCAATGAATATTCAGGGCTGATTTCCTTTAGGATGGATCTCCTGGCAGTCCAAGGGACTCTCAAGAGTCTTCTGTAACAAAACAGTTCAAAGCATCAATTCTTTGGTGTTCAGCTTTCTTTACAGTCCAACTCTCACATCCATGCATGACCACTGGAAAAACCAAATATTTGACTAGACAGACCTTTGTTGGCAAAGTAATGTCTCTGCTTTGTAATATGTTGTCTAGGTTGGTCATAGTTTTTCCTCCAAGGAGCAAGTGTCTTTTAATTTCATGGCTGCATCACCATCTGCAGTGATTTTACAGCCCAAGAAAATCAAGTCTGTCACTGTTTCCATTGTTTCCCTATCTATTTGCCATGAAGTGCTGGGACCAACGCCATGATCTTAGTTTTCTGAATGTTGGGTTTTAAGCCAATGTTTTCACTCTCCTCTTTCACTTTCATCAAGAGGATCTTTAGCTCTTCTTTGCTTTCTTCCATAAGGATGGTGTCATTTGCATATTATGGATATTTCTCCCAGCAATCTTGATTCCAGCTTGTGTTTCATCCAGTCCAGTATTTCTCATAATGCACTCCGCATATAAGTTAAATAAGCAGAGTGACAATATATAGTCCTGATGTTTTCCTTCCCCAATTTGGAACCAGTCTGTTGTTCCATGTCCAGTTCTAACTGTTGTTTCTTGACCTGCATACAGATTTCTCCAGAAGCAGGTCAGGTGGTCTGGTATTCCCATTCGTTTAAGAATTTGCCACAGTTTGCATAGTCAATAAAGCAGACGTAGATGTTTTTCTGGAACTCTCTTGCTTTTTTGATGATCCAACAAATGTTAGCAATTTGAGCTTTTCTAAATCCAGCTTGAACATCTGCAAGTTCAGGTTTCACGTATGGTTGAAGTGTGGCTTGGAGAATTTTAAGCATTACTTTGCTAGCGTGTGAAATGAGTGCAATCGTGTGATAGTTTGAGCACTCTTTGGCATTCTCTTTCTTTGGGATTGGAATGAAAACTGACCTCTTCCAGTCCTGTGGCCACTGCTGGGTTTTCCAAATTTGCCGGCATATTGATTGCAGCACTTCCACAGGCACAGTTTGTGCCAAGAAACTTTTAAGTACTATATAAATCTTAGCTCTCTACTAGTCTAAAAATTCCCATAAGAAGAGATGTCTCCCTTTTACCAATGATGGTCAGGGTCTTTGAGGATTAATTAACTTCATCTTTAAAGAGAAGTGATAGGACATGACTGGACTTATCAGCCTCTAGGCTGGCTCCCTTCCCACCTCTGTGTTTCCCTGGACACCCAAGTCTAGCTACAGCCCCTCGTCACCTGCATGCTAATTCCCCACACCCTGCATCCCTCCAGTCACCTACACACACACACACACACACACACACACACACACACACACACAATTTTTGAAAGACTCAGAGACTTGAAATCCAGGCAAAGGCATATTCATTTCTTACTCTTGGCCTAATTAACTTCAGTATCCTCTAAGTCTTGGTCAGTTGTGTCTGACTCATTGTGACCCCATGACTGTAGTCCATGGAACTCTCCAGGACAGAATACTGGAGTAGGTAGCCTTTCCCTTCTCCAGGGGATCTTCCCAACCCCACATTGAAGATGGATTCTTTACCAGCTGAGCCACAAGGGAAGCCCAAGAATACTGCAACTGGTAGCCTATCCCTTCTCCAGCAGATCTTCCTGACCCAGGAATCAAACCATAGCCTCTTGCTTTGCAGGCAGATTCTTTACCAACTGAGCTATCAGGGAAGCCCTGAGCTATCAGGGAAGCCCCTAAGTCTTGCACCGTGCCAGAAGTCTAAGCAGCAATGGAGGCTCAGCCATGCAGTTGTGGCTCCTGTTACATATTCTTCACCCATAGTCCATCCTTACACCCCAACCACTAGTTAGAGACATGCATAATGGAAAGACTCCAACAGCCTCTACTGCCCTCACCTGTCTTTATGATGACACCCTTGCTTTCCATATCCTATCTGTCAAATTGGGCTTCCAGACACTGGTAAGGATTAGAAACTTTCATGAGCTTGAAGGGGAGCCTACAAAGATCACAAAGTCTCCCTCACTGGAGGCTACTTCTGCAATTAAGATAATTCCCCTCAAGTCTACCCATGGCCTAAGTAGCATATTCCCACACACACCTCGCTCCCTTCCACCTTCTGACTTTTGCAGTATGCCTCACCACTGAGCAAACCAAGTTTTATCAACCCAAGAGCACCAACAATTACTGCCCATCAGCAAGTATGGAGGTGTTCATGTATATGTACAAGGGTGTGGTCTCTACCCTGGAAAAATCCAGCATTTCCTTTTAGGCCATTGGAAAGTATATGAAAACAGGATAGCTTCCAGTTGTTTAACTAATACGTAGTTCCTTACAGACTGACTGCAAAGATGGCCACCAACAGTCTCTCCCCTGCCTCTCTTCCTCCTAAGAGATGGAATCTCTTTCTTCTTTCCTTGACTTTAGAGTGGCCTTTTGATGTACTTTGATCAATAGACTCTGTGCCAATTTGGGGCCTAGCTGTTAAGAGAACTAGCAGGTTTCTCTTCACTCTTTTGGAGCCTGGAGCCACAGTACAAGAAGGGCAACTACCTTAATAGAGACAGACAGACAGACAGGCAGAGAGAGAGATACCCAGCCAGCCTGTACCTATTTCAGTCACCCTAGATGAGGTGCCAGACATGAATGAAACCATCTTGGATCTTCTGACCTCAGCTGACCTCCTTACTGAGTTTGATGTGACCCCCTGCTGACACCACATGGAGCTGAAAGGTCACCCAGCTGAGCCCTGCCAAGCCATGGAGTGGTAAATGCTAAATCATTGCTGTTTTGAGCTGTTATGTGTTGGAGTGATTTGAAATAGAAAAAAAAAATGTAACTAAGACAAGTACATAGCGTGTACCTGGTGTCCTGTAGGCACTCAACACATACTGATTTCAATCAAAACTGGTAAAGATTTTGACTCCCATTGCTGCGTGTAAGAGTTCCAGAGTAAATACTGCTAGGACAAGATGTCCTGAATTCTTTAATTAACACTCCCCACCCCCCATCGTTGGAGCAGTTTCAGGAAGTAGCTGAGATGGATTAGGAAGGATCAGGGCCAGTCATGAACTTTTTCTTGGAGATGACTTCTGGGAATGGGAAGAGGTGACTGTCAATCCAGCTCTCGACAGAATAATTCCCACTCAAGAGTAGGTTCAAGAATGAAGCTGTCTCTATGTTTTTTTTCTAATCACCTAACACCATGTTCTGTCTGAAGTGCCATTATTTACATCCTGTTTTCATGTCGACTACTTCCCATAACTAGTTGCCTGCCTTCAAATATTTATAAAAACTCCACAATAGCCTGGCAGGACTTGGACATGGCAATGACTCTTGCTGGTGGTTAATATTCTCCATTCTCAACTCTGGATTAGGCTATAGATTTTAATAACAACAAAAAAGACAAACATTCCCCTGGGAGGTTGTTAAAAAACAAACCTCCAAAGAGGATAATTGCATGTGCTTTCAAAGAGAACAACCAACAGACATGTTTTATAGTGTCATTTTATTTGGGAAGTTTCTCATTAAAAGGTATATTTATTCTTTCTTTTGAAACAACAAAGCCCTTCAGTGGGTACATGAAGGAGGCCTTTGGATAGTCCTTTCAGGCCCCCAGGAAGGGTTGGGATAAATTGCTAAGTCACTATTCAGTATATGATGATTTGATGGCCTAGAGATCATTTGAGTTCCTACAGGTAGACAGCTGTTAACTATCCCTGAGCTCTTCTGGCTCCTGGAAATAAACTGAAGATGAAGCTGTTTGCAGCTGCAGTTGACAGAGCTGCCATCTGCCTTGCTCCCTGGAAGCTCTGAGCCAAGGACTTTGCATCTAACTGCTTCACAGCAGAGCAGGCAGTTTTCTGTAGGGAACTGACTTGAAGGTCACCTCTTCCCATCTCCATAAGGCACTTCCAGAAAGAAGCATGCAGAATCCCTGACCCTTTGTCATCTGTCTCAGCCACTGTTCTGAAAGTGCTCCCAATACAGGGGAAAGCAGAGAACTCAAGAGAACTTCTCTTTGGCACTTGGGCAATGTGACCACTTACTCCTACATAAAACTCTTTCCTTTGAAGTCTACATATTCTGTGTCCTTTCTGTGCTCTTCCCTTCAGGCAAACACCTCTCATAGAAATATTTCTTTTTTTAACCTTCAGACATAGTAGTACCATGGTGCTGTCCAACCTGAGTTCATGAGCCCAGTGCACAGTGAAGTCAAACAACTGGGAAAAATGGAGTTTGGAGCAAAGAAAAGTTTATTGCAAAGGCCAAGCAAGGAGAATGGAAGAGGGGCTCTTGCTCAAAAGACCCAAACTAAATTGGATGGGAAAAGGGCTATAGGATGTTCGAACCTCTTCTGATTGGTTGATGTTAGCAAGGTGGTATTTCTGGAATTTCAATCATCAACCCTCTGGTTCCAACTAGTCTGGGGTCCTGGGTTTGTGCTCAGCCTAAAGTTACCACTCTCCACCTGGGTNGAGAATTTTTATTATTTTTTATTCTGCTAGTTTTATAGTGTATTTTACAAACTCATTTCCTGTTATTACGCAATATTGTATATTCATTGGGCACCAATAAAATGGTAACATTGGTCAAGTCATTCAACTCTGGATATACTTTTAGTTCTTCTTTCCCAAGACTCTGGTATACATCCTTTACATGAAGCACACCTCAATCCAGGTTAAGAAGCACAAAACAGGATGAATAACCACTATATGAACAATTTCATATTGTGTGAAAATGCTTTATTACAATACTGCCACCCTGTTTCTTCTGTTTTATCTAATTATCTATTGAGTGCTTATTACCTGATAGGTTATCTGCAAAACACTGGGGATATTGTGGCAAATAATTGAATTTATTCCCTACTTATTTCAGAGACTATTTTTGCCCACTCTGTGTCCATTATCCCTTCTTCCTTCCCCATAGAACTCTAGTTCTGGGTGAGTATGGCAAAGAAGTGGTAGCTCCTTTCTTTAGCTCAACCCTCATTGATGGAATAGAAGTTCTAACTTAGGCACAGCACACTGCGAGTATTGAGGCTCAGTCATCCTTGCCAAGTTCATGAAGTGGTGGTTTCATGTTAGAAGAGGCAAGCTGAAAGGACCTCAGCCTGCTGCCACCGCTCACTGAGCATTTAGTCCCTAGGCTGTGCATGTTACACAGAGACAAGCTTTTCATTGCCCCCCACCCCAGCTCCAAGGTCCTGGCTCAGAGATTTACCTGGTTGTACAGGAAGACAATAAAAATATATAACTCAATCTCTTCCAAGAGAACTAAAAAAGCAAAATTTGCAAAAGAGCATAGAGAAGTTCAAATCTAACGGCATTCTCAAGGACAATGGCAACTGTGTGAAAAGCAACTGGAAGGAGATTTGTGAATGTATTAAAGATACAGCCTATCTGGTAGGCAAGCTGGTAGGAGTATGTGTTTGTAGAAACAGTTTGCAGGTGGCAACTGGAGAATATGAGAATAAGACATCTATGAGGATCACTGGGTCAGAATAAATTTAAACATGGACCTCAGAAACTATTCCTTCAAAGGAGCTAGAATTTGACTGAATTAGTGTGTAGAGTAGTTTGTGCCTCTTGGGTATTGTTGAAAACAATAGAGCAACCCTCTGGTGAGATTTTGGTGTTCTCAGGTGGCTCAGTGATAAAGACCCTGCTGTCAATGCAGGAGATGCGATTGAATCCCTGGGCTGGGAAGATCCCCTGGAGGACAAAATGGCAATCTACTCCAGTGTTCTTGCCTGGAGAATCCCATGGACAGAGGAGCCTGGCAGGCCGCTGTCCATGGAGTCACAAAGAGTAGGACACACCTGAGTGACTGAGCCCACTTGCACATTGGTGAAGTTTCGCAGCAATTAGTGGGTTTAGCATCCAGAAAAGAAAGAGAGAGAACCCTTCCAAAACTGTGAGCATACCCAAAGCTGAACCTATCTGAGGAAGAATATCAGAGGCTGAACACTATATGGTAGAAATAGACTTCACTAAAATAAAACAATGGTTCATGAAAAAGTGAACAAGCAAATAATGATAACAAACCTTGGGAGAGAGGGGGATTAGTATCAAGTGTGGCTACAATAAATCATTTAAAATATCCAGTTTCAACAAATAATTATAAGGCATTTAAGAAAGGAAAATATGACCCATACACTGTAATAAAAAGAAAGCATCATAAACTGCCTGCAAAAATTATCAGGATTAATAGGAAAATGCTTTATAATAGCCATTATATATATGTTCATAGAGTGAAAATAAAGCATGTTTAAAGAAACAAAAGTATGATGATAATGTTATAGCAAATAGAGAATATAAATAAAGATATAGGAATTATTTTTTTTAATGGAGTGGAAATTCCATAGTTAAAAAGTACTGAAATGAAAACAAATTCCCCAGAAGAATTCAACAGCAGACTTGAATTGTCAGAACAAAGAATTATAGAATTTAAAGATAGATCAATAGAGCACATGCAAGTCAAAGAACAAAGAGAAAAAAGGAAAAACGGAAGTGGAGGAAACATTTCCCAACTTATTTCATGAAGACAGTATTATTCTCATACTGAAACCAAATGAAGGCATCCTAATAACAGAAAACTACAGACCAATATTTCATGTGATTATGGAAGCAAAAATCCTCAAAAATTGTACCAAACTAAGCCTAACAGCATATAAAATTATCAAATAGAATAACCAAATGAGATTTATTCTGAGAATGAAAGTTTTTTTTTTTAACATCCAAGCATCAGTTAATACATTATATATTAAAGTCATGAAATAAGAAACCAGAAAAATCACATGATTATTTCAATAGATAAAAATAGTTTGATGAAATCTAACATATTCCTTGATAAAAACACCAACAATTTAAAACTAGAAGGGAATTTTCTTAGCCTAATAAAGGGCATCTACAAAATATCCATAGCTAACATTATACCTAATGATGAAAGATTGAATGTGTTCTTCTAAAACATGAGGTTTGTTTATGAAGAGTCTATTCGACAATGTACTGGAGGTCTTAGTCATGATGTGTAAGCAAGAAAAAGAAATAAAAGGCATCAGATTGGAAAATAAGAAATAAAGTTATTTCTATTCATAGATAATATAATCTTGGAAAAGAAAAATAGAGGGGTTACATAGTTACTTAAAAACTTGGGGAAAAAAAAGAAAAAAGATCCAAGAGTAGAAGTAAAGCTTTAATAAAGAATGAAAGCCAAAACAAATAAATTAAAAGCACAGAAGCAGTAAAATTAAGAAATATATCTAAGAATTTGTTCTTTATAAAAAATAAACACATATATGTGAATAAATTGTATATCAGTAAATTAGAAGTGAGAAAGTATGTAGATTAACCATGTTGAAGAGAAAAACCAAAACCCCATTCACATTTGTCTAATACACTTGAAAACTTCAAACAGAAGTCCTTTATTTACCCCAGGGATTAAAAGGCAAAAATTTGCAAATAAGTAGTATAAAACTGAAAGCACCTACCAATAAAGACATTGGAAGAATATATTAAAGAATTTAAATATGCCCCAGTCTATTTAAACATGAAAAAGAAACACTTAGAAAGACCAAGCTGACAAATAAGTCTGGACTAGAAAATATAAAATATGTGCGCTTAGTCGCTCAGTCATGTCCAAATCTTCACGAACCCCATGGACTGTAGACTGCCAGGCTCCTCTGTCCATGGGATTCTCAGGGCAAGAGTATTGGAGTGGATTGCCATGCCCTTCTCCAGGGGGATCTTCCCAACCCAGGGATCAAACCCAGGTCTTCTGCATTGCGGGTGGATTCTTTACCATCTGAGCCACCAGGAAAGACATGAAAATATAAAATAGAAGTCAATAAAGTATAATGCAGATATGTATTAAAACATTTTATCTCAGCAACCTAATGGTGCATTAACTAGGGCATACACATGAAGTTTCATTTGTAAAATAATATAATTCATTATGAGAGTATAACTCCTGGATGTTTGTGTACTAAGTAATGTAGTGTCAGGGTATATAAAGCAAAATCTATATACAAGGAGGGCTTCTCAGGTGGTGCTAGTGTGAAGAAACCACCTAGCAGTGCAGGAGACATAAGACATGCAGATTTGGTCCCTGGGTGGGGAAGATCCCCTGGAGAAAGGCATAGAAACCCACTCCCAGTATCTTTGCCTGGAGAATCCCATGGACAGAGGGGCTGGGCAGGCTACAGTCCATAGGGTTGCAAAGAGTCAGATATGATTGAAGCAACTTAGCATGTATGCATATACAAGGAACAGCTAACAGAAGCTGAATTAGAGACAAAGATTTTTAATGCCCCTCTCTTACTTTTTGGCATATCAAATCATCTAAAATAATTGACGATGTAAGGAATGTCAAAGATGTAATTGACAAGGTTGAGTTAATCAAAATAGATTTTTGCATTCCAAAAAAAGGTAAAACTATGCCTATTTTAAACTTTGCTTATCTATTCACTAGTAGTATCTTTACTGAGGCTTTTAGAATAAGCTGTCATATTTTATTTTTAAGTATTGCTATGATTTTTATTTAAATTGTATTAAACAGATTATTTTGGAGGCATTGAATACAGTATATCTCAGAGATATTGTGAGTCTGGTTCCAGACCACTTCAATAGTAAATATTGCAATAAAATGTGACATGAAGGGTTTGGTTTCCCAGTGATTATAAAAGTTATGTTTCCATTACGTTGTAGTCTATTAAGTGTGCAGCAGCATTATGTCTAAAAAAATATGACCGTAGTTGAAAAATACTTGATTGCTAAAAAAAATGCTAACCATCATCTGAGCCTTCAGAGAGTCATATAATAACATCAAAGTAGTATCACCAACCACTATAGTAAATATTATAATTTTAAAGTTGGAAATATTGCCAGAATTACCAAAATGTGACACAAATGAAGTGAGAAAATACTATTGGTTAAATGGTGCTGAGAGACTTACCTGATGCAGGGTTTGCCACAAACTCTCAATTTGTGAAAAGTGCAATAACTGTGAAGTGCAATAAAGAAAAGAGAGGTAAAGCAAGTCATGGCTTTTCTCCATCTTATGACTTTCTGCTCATATTTGTTAATTACTTTGTTTTATTCACTTTGTATTTTACTCTGTTACATTTTTCTAACTTCTTCCTTTGGACACATAGTACGGCAGTTTAATATGTCTGCAAATTCTTGTACACTTTCCCTTTCAAAAGGTAGAGTGCTAGTCAGAAAGCGAAAAACAAATAACATATATTAATGCATATATGTATATTCTAAAAAAAAAAAAAAATTAAACAGATGAACTTATTTCCAGGGCAGGAATAGAGATGCAGATGTAGAGAACAAACATGTGGACACAAGGGTAAGGGGAGGAGGGGGTAGAACAAATTGGGAGTTTAGGTTGACATATATGTACTTCCAGGGCTTCCCAGATGGCACTAGTGGTAAAGAATCCACCTGCTAATGCAGGAGACGCAAGAGGCATAGGTTCGATCACTATATAGGGAAGATTCCCTGGAGCAGGAAATGGCAGCCCACTCCAATATTCTTGCCTGGAAAATTCCCTGGACAGAGGAGTCTGGTGGGCTACAGTCCATGGAGCCACAGAGAGTCAGATGAGATTGAGCAACTAAGCATATATGTACACATATATACACACTATCATGTCTAAAACAGATAACTAGTGAGAAGCTGCTGTATATCACAGGGACTCAACTCAGTGCTCTGTGACGGCCTAGGTAGGTGGACTAGGGAATGGGGGAGGCAGGTCTGAGAGGGAGGAGATATATGTATACATATAGCTGATTCACTTAGTTGTACCAACTAAGTTAGGAGAAACCGACAACTTTTTTATAAAGGTAGAGTCCTTCCCTTAATTCTGGACTTGACTTATTGAATCACTTCTAATGAATGGATTATAGCAGGAGTATGTGATTTCTGAGGCTAAATCATAAAAGACATTGTGGTCGAATTCTTGCTCTCTTTTGGATTACTCACCAGGGAGTGAGTCAAACAGCCCCACAGAGAGGTTAGGGTGACCAGTTGCCCTGGTTTGTTTGGGAGTTTCCCAGGTTTAGTGTTGAAAGTCTTGTGTCTCTGATTAAACATTTAGACCTGGAAAACTGGGATCTCCACCTAACAGCAGGCTCACAGGGAAAGAAATTGAGGCCTCCAGCTAATGGCCACATGAGTAACCTTTTTCAAGACTTCAGATGACTGTAGCCCTGGCCAGTATCTTGAATGAAACTGTATGAGACAGCCTGAGCCAGAACCACTAAGTCAAGTCATGCTCTGGGACCCACTGAAGCTGTAAACCATAAATGATTGCTGCCTCAGGTCATTAAGTTTGGGACGATTTGTTACTCATCAGTAGTTTATTATATTTTAGCATGTCTTTCTTTTTAACAGAAACATTTATACTTATATAGTTATAATAGTATATTCTCTAAATTTTAAGTTGAATTCCACAGTTTTGAAATTATACTTTCCTTATCATTCAAAATTAAGTACTTTCATTTCTTTTGTGATTCTTTCTTCACACCATATATATTTGGGAAGTATTTTTAAAGTTCTAAATGCCTGGATTTTTCTAAGTTATCTTTGAGTTATTGATTTCTAAAGTAATTTCATGATGACCATAATTTTTGACATTATTCTACATAGGGCTGATTCTTTGATATTTACTGAAGCTTGTTTTACCAAGCCAAGCATGTGGTCAATTTTGGTAAATATTAATATGTTTGCTTGTAAAGAATAAATTTGGGGAGATACAATGTTAGATATTTGTCACTTGGATCAAGTTTCTTAATTGTGTTGTTCAAATCTTCTGTACCCACAATTTTATATTTGTGTGCTCGATTGTTAATTACTGAGGAAGACAAATTAAAACATTTCTGTATGACAGTAGTTTGTCAGGTTTTCCTTTTATTTCTGTTAATACTTTGATGTCAGAAGCTGTGCTGTTATGTCCATATAGTTTGTGTGTGTGCTTAGTAGCTCAGTCATGTCCAGCTCTTTGTGACCCCATGAACTGTAGCCCAGCTCTTCTGTCCGTGGGGCTCCTCCAGGCAAGAATACTGGAGTGGGTTGCCATCCCCTCTTCCAGGGTATCTTCCCAACTCAGGGATCAAACTCAGGTCTTCCACATTGCAGGAGGATTCTTTACCATCTGAGCCACTAGGGAAGCCCTCAAATAATTTGAGAATTATAAATCTCAATGTTACTTTTATCAACATGTAACAATAATCTTTAACCTCAGTAATTCTTATTCCCTTAAAAACTATTTTGTCTGCTGTTAATAAATCCATACTTCTTTTGATTATGGTTAGTATGTGTTTATCTCCTTACTTTTAATTTTTAGTGTTCTTATAGGCCAGTTGTATTTCTTTATAAAAGTAAATTGTACCTGGATTTTTTTAGGAGAGGAGGGGAGGTCAAAACTAAATTTTAATCTAGTCTAATAATTTTTGTTTGAACTGGACAAATTAGTTCGTTTATATTGATTGTAATGACCAATGTTTTGGATGCATTCCTTTCTATTTATTTTAAACTTCTTAATACCTTGGACACCTGGTGTGAATAGCTGACTCATTTGAAAAGACCCTGATGCTGGGAAAGATTGAGGGCAAGAGGAGAAGGGGACGAAAGAGGATGAGATGGTTGGATGGCATCACCGGCTCAATGGACATGAGTTTGGGTTAACTCCAGGAGTTGGAGATGGACAGGGAGGCCTGGCCTGCTGCAGTTCATGGGGTTGCAGAGAGTCAGACACAACTAAGCAACTGAACTGAACTGAACTGAAACTTCTTAATCTCCCTATTTTTATTGTGATAAAAATGCATTGCATAAAATTTACCACCTTAACTATTTCTAAGCATACAGTTGTTTTAAGCACTAAGTCATGTCCAACTCTTTCGTGACCCCCATGGGCTCCTCTGTCCATGGGATTTCCCAGGGAAAAATACTAAACTGGGTTGCCATTTTCCTCTCCAGAGGATCTTCCTAACCCATAGATTGAACATGGCTCTCCTGTCCCACAGGTGGACTCTTTACCAATGAGCCACCTAGGAAGCCCAAGTATACAGTTAGATTGGCAATCTGTTTTACAACAATGTGAATATATCTCTATCCAAGATACATCACTATATCTTAATGATATCACTAAGGATGTAAGGATTTACCTATTATTACTATTTTATTTTCCTTTCATCTTAGTGATACCACTAAAATATAGTGATATATCTTCAGTTCAGTTTAGTTCAGTCACTCAGTCGTCTCGGACTCTTTGCGACCCCATGTATCACAGCACACCAGGCCTCCCTGTCCATCACCAACTCCCGGAGTTCACTCAAACTCATGTCCATCATGTCGGTGATGCCATCCATCTCATCCACTGTCGTCCCCTTCTCCTCCTGGCCCCAATCCTTCCCAGCATCAGGGTCTTTTCAACGAGTCAACTCTTCGCAAGAGGTGGCCAAAGTACTGGAGTTTCAGCTTTAGCATCAGTCCTTCCAATGAACACCAGGACTGATCTCCTTTAGGATGGACTGGTTGGATCTCCTTGCAGTCCAAGGGGCTCTCAAGAAGTCTTCTCAAACACCACAGTTCAAAAGCATCAATTCTTTGGCACTCAGCCTTCTTCACAGTCCAACTCTCACATCCATACATGACCACTGGAAAAACCATAGCCTTGACTAGACGGACCTTTCTGGCAAAGTAATATCTCTGCTTTTCAATATACTGTCTAGGTTGGTCATAACTTTCCTTACAAGGAGTAAGCGTCTTTTAATTTCATGGCTGCAGTCACCATCTGCAGTAATTTTGGAGGCCCCCAAAATAAAGTCTGACACTGTTTCCACTGTTTCTTCATCTATTTCCCATGAAGTGATGGGACCAGATGCCATGATCTTCGTTTTCTGAATGTTGAGTTTTAAGCCAACTTTTTCATTCTCCTCTTTCACTTTCATCAAGAGGCTTTTTAGTTCCTCTTCA
>SJYV01011282.1:860408-910497 GCA_006410875.1 Neotragus pygmaeus
CCCCCTCCCTCGCACACACTCCGCACGCAGGCGATTGGTGGGAGCTGGGGGAAGCGAGCAAGAGAGCGAGACCGAGAGATCGAGCACCTCCCTGAGCGGCTACCACCAGCCCTCCAACGCGGCGCCCGGCGTGTCACTGAGCGCACACTCCTTGCTGCCATCCTCGCGGCCGGCTCTGCTTTTTAATGTATTGTCTAGGTTGGTCAAAACTTTCCTTCAAAGGAGTAAGCATCTTTTAATTTTATGGCTGCAATTACCATCTGCAGTGATTTTGGAGCCCAGAAAAATAAAGTCAGCCACTGTTGGATAATATTCCCTAATATGTATATACCACATTTTGTTTATCCATTCATCCACCAATGAACACTTGAGTAGCTTTCACTTCTTGGCTACTGAGAATAGTATTGTTATAAATATGGGTGATCAAATATCTCTTTGAGATCCTGTTTTCATTTCTTTATGATATATACCCAGAAGTGGGATTTCTAGATAATGTGATAATTTTATCAATTTGGGGAGAAACTGCTGTATTTTTTTAATAAAAGTTGCAACATTTTACAGTTCTACCAACTGTGTACAAAGGTTTTGATTTCTCTGCATGCCCACATTTTTATTTTTTTTAAAGTAGCCACTATATTGGATGTGAGGGTTTCCCCTTTATTACTATTTTATTTTCATTTCATTTAAAATTTTTTGATTGATTGAAGTCCTCTCCTCTTTCTTTCTAGTTTATTTTTGTCTTGGTTTAGAAGTTATTCATAATTTATTCTTTAAGAGATTTCTTTAGAAATTTTAACTTACAGGTGTGCTGCAGTCCATGAAGGGTCACAAAGAGTCAGATATAACTTAACAACTGAACAAGAAGAACACAAAAAGCTTAAAATTTACCTATTAATTTACTTTCTGCTCCAAATTTTGCTGGAAGTTCAGGATATTATAACTCCAGCCACTGGATTTTAATTACAACTTGATTTTTTTTAATTCCTCCCACTACATATTGCTATCACTAGTTTTTTAAGCCAATTTAGTTTCCATTTAGTACTCTCTTCTTTATTAAATATACTGAAGCTACATTATTAGGTTGATATACACTTAGAGTTATTTTTTCTCCTAGCTTGACCTCTATGAATTTATGAATATGTCTGCTTATTTCTCTTTATGCTTCTTGCTGAGAATCTACTTTGTCTAATGTTAGAAGCTTCCCTAGGTTTCTTTTTGTCAGTGTACACATGGTGAATCTCATTACAGCTTTTTATTTCCACTTTTTGTATTTGTTCAGTGCATCCCATGTAGGCAGCATAAAGCATGGTTTTCCTTTGTAATTTATTGAGTCTTGGTGTTTTAGCCAATGTATTTGATCTATTTACATTAAAAAAATTGATATACTTGGGTTTAAAACTGCTATTTTCCTGCTTTATTTCTAATAATTCTACCTACTGTATGTGAAATTTCTCCTCTTTGTTGCCGTGTGTGTGTGTGTGTGTGTGTGTGTGTGTGTGTGTTGCTCGGTTGTATCTGACCTTTTGCGACTCCATTGCCTGTAGCTCCTCTATCCATAGGATTCTGCAGACAAGAATACTGGAGTGGGTTGCCATTGCCTTCTCCAGAGGTTCTTCCTGACCCAGGGATCAAACCTAGGTCTCTTGCCTTGTAGGCCGTTTCTTTAACTCTGAGTCATATTACATTCCCTTATTTTGCATTAATTAAGTGATTTTCAAATAACTCCATTCTACCTCCTATTAGTTTATTAATTGTACATTCTTTCACTTTTCATTTGATAGTTAACCTAGAAATTGCAATATGTTTATTAGAGTTTAATTCAAATAACTAACTTTACTACTTTAGTACAATGCAGATACATTAAAGCACATATCATCTTTCTACTTTTTGCACTATTATTATTGTTTTTTTCTACATGTGCATAAACTTATATATGATACTATTATGCACAGTCAGTATTCATTTGATTTGAGTATATATTTCTTTTCATTGCTCTTTGTTTCTTCTTAATCTTCCTTTCTCCTACTTGGGACCATTTTCTTCTGCCTGGAGAATTCTCTTTGATTTGGGTGGGTTTTTTTTTTCCTGTTTTGGGTTTTTTTTTTAAGTGTGCTTGCTGATGATAATTTTTTCCTGAAATGTCTTTATTTGACTTCATTTTATGAAAACATTTTGGCTGATAAAGAATTCTAGTTCATCTTTAAGGAATATTTTGCTTAGTGTAGAATTCTAACTTGGCAGTTATTTTTTGTCAGCACTTTGAAGATGACATACAACTGTCTTTTGGCTTCCATCATTTCTTTTAAGGAATCTGTTGAGGAATCTGGTCTTAAAAGTAATGAAAATGTTTTATTATTGAAAGTAATGTGTCTTCTTCCTTCTCTGGCTCTTTTAAAGATTTCCTCATTGTCTTTGATTTCCATGAGGTTTGCAATGATATATCATGGTATATTTGCTTTGTTTCTTTTTTTGCTGCTATGTTTTTGATATAGTTGAATTTTGCAACACTATTTAAGCCTGCAGTTTGATGCCATTCAACAATTTTGAAAATTTTTTGATCAGTATCCCTTCAGAAATGGCAATAGTCTCCTACTCTGCTTGAGATTCCAATGCAACTACAAGAGACTTCTTTAAACCATGTCCTATATGTTTCTTGTGATGATTTTTGGTTTTCTCTTTGTGTACTTATTTTTGTTTATCTTGCTTTTTATACAGTTGTTTCTCTGTTCTTCAGTATAGATATTTTCTACTATTCTATCTCCCAATTCATTAATCCTTTATTTAGCTGATAACTGCTTGGCTCTTAATTTGTCTACTGAGTTCTTACTTGTACTAATTATATCTTTCTCTTCTAGAATTTTCAATTTAATTATTTTTTAGAGTTTAGTTATCTACTAAAATATTATTTATGTCCTCAAACATACAATAATCAATACATTAAAATCTGTATCTATTTATTCTAATATGTCATTTGAGAAGGGATTTGATTTTCATGTCTACTGTTTCTCCTAGCTTTTATTCAGTTATTTTATCTCATAGAATGTATGATAATTTTTTATGTGGAAGTCAAGCATTGTGAAAAATTAAATAAATAAATTTAAATTTCTGATAATGTAATTTTTCTCTGAAGAGGATATATTTTGGTATTTCATGTGTCAGGATAAAAGCAGATCATCTCATGTAGTTTGGTACTGAGTTAATTTGGAGTAAGTTTTATTAGTCTTGAAGACTTATCTCTTGTCATCTAGTAATTTCTCCTAGTGTATAGCATTTTAGATTTCTTAATTCAAAGTCTAGGATGTTTAATGGTGTTCCCATGTTACTGATAAGTCCCCTAAAACTGCTGAAAGCTCCAGAGGAAAGTAATAAGTCAACCCAGAGGATGGTAAATTTCAAGAATATAAATAGGGAGGGGAGAAAGTAAGAAGGACAGGAGATTGAAGAAATTCATGGCTAATTAATCAGAGAAACAGAATAAATATGCATTAGCTACATAATCTGTAGAGGTATATCTTTATCTACATATCTATCTACTTATCTATGTCTCTGTTTCTGTGCCTATACATATATTGGGAAATAAAGATTTATTTTTAAGAAATTGGCTCACGTGTTTGTGAAGTCTTGTGTGCCCAAAATCTAAAGAGGAGTTCAGCAGTTTGGAGACACAGGGCATAGTTGATGCTGCAGCCTCAAGACTGACAGCATAATTTGTTCTTCCTCTAGGGAAACCCCACCACTATCACCTCTCTAGCTGTCTCACTCTTTCAGTTTTATTGAGATATATTTGACACATAGCACTGTACACATTTAAGATGTACAGCATGGTGATTTGACACACACATACATATATATCATGAAATAATGACCACAATTAAGTTTAGTGAACATCAATTATATATAAATATATATGTATGTATATATATAATAGATAGAAAAAAAAAAGTATTCCTTTTTTGTTTGTGATAAGAATTTTCAGAGACATCTCTTAAGGGCTTTACCTGACTAGATGAGGCCCACCCACATTATGCAGAAGAATATGCTTTACTTAAAACCTACTTATTTAAATGTTAATCATGTCTTTAAAAATACCTTTGTAACTGGATACCATAGCCTAGCCAAGTTGATAGGAAATAACTAAGTTGATACGAAATGGGTAAGTAGCAAGAGAAACTTGCATACTCACAGGTTCAATCTCTTTAATTGTTTCTTTTAATTATGTTCTTTCTCAAATTTTACTTTTCCTAAATACAGTTCTGTAAACCCAATCTCTATATTCTCACCAGCACTCTCAGAATTAGCTTAGCTTAGCCTTTTCCAGACAGTCCCTGAAACAAAATTCAAAGTATCCCTTTCCTCTTCTCTAACCTCTTTCTTTCTTCTTTTTAATTTTTGGGAAAAGATGGCTTTATATATTATCTTGGAATATAGAGATATGTAGCAATTTAAGAAAGGAGTAATAGAATGAAAAAAGTGGAGTAGAAAGAGAGAGATGAAAGTAGTAACTCAGAGAAGAACTAACACCTTATTTAAAAGGTGAAAGAGGATTTGTAGATCTAAGAAGGCCAGCACAGTCTTTCCTGGGCTGCACTAGTTAGGAAAGGCTTTGACAGTCTGCAGGTGTCTCAGTGTACACTGGCCACTGAGCAGTTCACAGCTGGGAACTTTTGATAATTTGATAGAACGGGCAGTGCTAGGGATTCTGAAATAAGGATTTGGCATGTCTATGGGAATCATTTACTATTACAATACGTGTAGAGAATATTTGCCATTTAGTGAGCTTCTTTTCCTCTGTAATTAAACAGTGAGATTGTAGTCAGTTCTTTTGAGGACCTAGCCCCTGTTGAAATCAGTGTCTTCATTTTTACAGCAAGTACCAACAATAAGAGCTACAATGAGCCTAAGTCAATCAACTGTGTCCTACTCTTGTGACCCCATGGACTGTAGCCCACCAGGCCCTTCTGTCCATGGGATTTCTCAGGCAAGAATACTGGAGTAGACATTCATCTCCTTCTCCGTCAGTCAGGAGTTTGATGTAATATAGTTTACTATATCAAGATATGCAAATACTACCCAACAAATGAATCTTGCACCATGGAAAATAAACTAGCTTGGGTCTGATATAGTGGTTATGATTCATGATAGTCCTTAGACTATAAACAAACCTATATTTTCTTTCACCATGTAAATGAATTTTGTAACATTCTCTACCAAATTGTAGTTTGATTTATGCTTTAATGTCTCTCCTGGTGGAGAATCCACTCTTCAGGCTGCCCATCTGAATTTTAGACAACTTAAACTTTATAAGCTGTAACTTCTTTATATGGAACTGGAATTTATCTTTCTGTGGATTCTACTCACTGACTCTAGCTCTACACTTGAACTCAGATAAAACAAACCTTATACCTTTGGCTCATAAACCCTCAAAATATTTGAAGAGAACTTTTATTTCCTCCTTACCATTAATTTGCAGTCTTCTTCAAATAACCTCACAATATCTTCAACTATGTTTCATGACTAGTTGTCAAGCAAGTTTGCTTTACTGATTCCTTTCCAATAACAGATCTGAAACCAGACAACTATGTTATTTGATCTCATCAGTAGACAATGGTGGGAGAAGCTATTTTGAAGTGTTTAGCACTTCTATTATTCTATTATAATATCTCTAACTTTTTTGGTCTATTAAAACTCAACAGTCATTTTATCACATGCTGCTATGCTACATACATCACTCCCAACTGCATTTGGGCAATTGGGTTTTTGGACCCAAGTGTAGGATCTTATGTTAATCCCTGTTAATTTCTCTTTTTAGAGATTCATCCCATTGCTACAGACTGACAAGATTTTTTTTTGTTGTTTCAATTCTGGTTCTGACATACAATGTGTTCATTCTCTTGCCAGGCTTCATGTCATCTACATATTTGATAAGCATGCCTTCTGTAGCTTCATACAATTCAATCTATAGGATTATACAGTCATAATTACATCTTTTGAGAACTTTCCAACCTTCTAAAGTTGTATTTCCTTTCAAAACTTCATGTTATGGAGTAATAAAAACTTTTCACTAAACTTTTAGAAGTTCTACTTTCTAAACCTTGGAGTATATTTTTCCTTTCTTTGGATACCACACATTCTTAGATGACAGGTTCTCAAAAATCATTCATTTCCTTTACCCTCTAACTATGATGGTTGATCCTATGCATCAACTTGACTGAGCTAAGGGATGCCAAATAGTTGGCAAACATTATCTCTGGGTGTGTCTGTGAGGGTGAAGAGATTAGCCTCTGAATCAGCAGACTTTTAAAGAAGATCATCCTGCCCAGTGTGGGTGGTCATCATCTAATCAAGGTCCTGAATAGAAGGAAAAGGTACAGTAAGGGCCAATTTGCTCTCTTTGTTTGAGCTGAGGCATCCATCTCCTCCTGTCCTTGGACATTGGCACCCATGGTTTTCAGGTTTTCAGGCTCAGACCAGGACTTACATCATCAGCTTGAATGTATTATACCACTGGCCTTCCTGATTCTCCAGCTTACAGACAGCAGATAGTGGGACTTCTCAGCTTCTATAACTCCATGAACCAATTCCTAGAATAAATCCCATTTTACATCTCTCTCTCTCGATCCCATTGGTTATATTTCCCTGGAGAATGCAAACATACACTAACCTTCTTTTTATCATTATTGCTTATGCATAACTTTATTATCATTGTAGGTAAGGATTTGTTTAACACTGTATCCGTTTCCTGTTTCTGCTATAACAAATTATCATAAATTTAATTGTTTAAAACAGTATAAAATCATGGTCTTAAACTTCTGGATGTTAAAATCTGAAATCAGTCTCACTGGGTTAAAACTCAGGTTTTTAATAGGGCTACATTCCTTCTGAAGGCTTTAAAGGATTATCTGTTTCCATGTGTTTTCCAGCTTCTAGGGGATGCCTACACTCCTAGGATGTGGTCTCTTCTTCCATATCTAAAGCCAGCAGCATAACATCCTCTAATCTCTCTCTGATTCTGACTTCCTCTTCTGCCTCCCTCCTCTATCCTAAAGGTCCTTTGTAATTACATAGCACCTATCTGGATAATCCAGAAAAGTCTTTCTATTTTAAGATCAGCTACTTAACAACTTTAATTGCATCTGCTTTTTAAATTCCCTTTGGCCATTAGACATGACAGATTTAGAAATTTTGTAGATTAGTATGGGGACAACTTTGGGGGCCATTATCTGCTTATCATAAAAACACAAGTCAAAGACTTATTAGATACATTGTTTAGCAATAAATAACTCATCAAGCATATATGGAGATAGTCAGTCACTAATCATGACTTTATTTTGTTGTAGGATTACAACTCCTTATTTGGCTAAATGACTTCATGTGTACTCTTAGAATAATGCCATTTTTTACCTCTCCTGTAAGTCAAATACATATAAACATCTAACTCAAGGTGTTCAAATGCTTCTAAAGGCATACATTTTCTCTAATGGTGTATCATTTACCTTAGATCTCTCTACAGTTAAAAAAAAAAAAAGTATTTCTACTCTTACCATTTCCCAGACTTTGCTAATACCGATACTGTAAAAAGCAATATTGCATAGGAACTTGGAATGTCAGGTCCATAAATCAAGGCAAATTGGAAGTGGTCAAACAAGAGATGGCAAGGGTGAACGTCAACATTCTAGGAATAAGCAAACTAAAATGGACTGGAATGGGTGAATTTAACTCAGATGACCATTATATCTACTACTGCAGGCAGGAATCCCTCAGAAGAANGATGAGATGGCTGGATGGCATCACGGACTCGATGGATGTGAGTCTGAGTGAACTCGGAGAGATGGTGATCAACAGGGAGGCCTGGTGTGCTGCAGTTCATGGGGTCACAAAGAGTCGGACACGACTAAGCAACTGAAATGAACTGAACTGATCTGATCAGTTTTACCAACACATAACATATTGTTGGTGGAGAAGGAAATGGCAGCTCACTTCAGTATTCTTTCCTGGAGAATCCCATGGACATAAGAGCCTGCCAGGCTACAGTCCATGGGCTCACAAAGAGTTGGACATGCCTGAAGCAACTTAGCAGGCAGTAGGCAACATATTGTTGAACTTGACTATCTGAATAAAATTAGCTTGATATTTAAAATAAAATGCAATAACTATAGGAAAGTCACTAAAGCAAAGTAGAAGACACTGTCCAAAAGTGAGTTCTGTGAAGAAGACAGGTTGAATTTTTTTAAAAAAGAGCAGAACAGACTCTTGTTTCCTACTGAGATAAAACTTTTAGTTTGAGTTTGGTTTAATCACCTGAAAGATGAAACTCTTAAAAAAAACTAAGTGTATCAAACTCAAAAGGATGTTGGGAAATTTTTCCATATTATTAATCTGTGTCTGCATACATGTATGGTTACTTATGTATCTAAGATGACAAATTCACTTTGACAGTGAAGAAGAATTTGAGGAGCCTTTTTTTTGTTTTTTTCTGTAGGGATCATAATGATACTCAGTTCAGTTCAGTCACTCAATCATGTCTGACTCTTTGCAACCTCATGAACTGCAGCAAGCCAGGCCTCCCTGTCCATCACCAACTCCCAGAGACTACTCAAACTCATGTCCATTTAGTTGGTGATGCCACCCAACCATCTCATCCACTTCTCCTCCTGCCTTCGATCTTTCCCAGCATCAGGGTCTTTTCAAATGAGTCAGTTCTTCACATCAGATGGTATTGGAGCTTCAGCTTCAGCATCAGTCCTTTCAAAGAATATTCAGGACTGATTTCCTTTAAGATGGACTGGCTGGGTCTCCTTGCAGTCCAAGGGACTCTCAAGAGTCTTTTCCAACCCCACAGTTCAAAAGCATCAGTTCTTCGGCACTCAGCTTGTTTTATAATCCAATTCTAACATCCATACATGACTACTGGAAAAACCATAGCTTTGACTACATGGACCTTTGTTGGCAAAGCAATGTCTCTGCATTTTAATATGCTCTCTAGGTTGGTCATAACTTTTCTTTGAAGGAGTAAGTGTCTTTTAATTTCATGGCCATAGTCAACATCTGCAGTGATTTTGGAGCTCAGAAAAATAGTCTGTCATCATTTTCACTGTTTCCCCATTTATTTGCTAGGAAGTGATGGGACCAGATGCCATAATCTTAGTTTTCTGAATGGTGAGTTTTAAGGCAACTTTTTCACTCTCCTCTTTTTCACCTTCATCAAGAAGCTGTTTAGTTCTTCTTCAGTNAAAATAGTCTGTCATCATTTTCACTGTTTCCCCATTTATTTGCTAGGAAGTGATGGGACCAGATGCCATAATCTTAGTTTTCTGAATGGTGAGTTTTAAGGCAACTTTTTCACTCTCCTCTTTTTCACTTTCATCAAGAAGCTGTTTAGTTCTTCTTCAGTTTCTGCCATAAGGATGGTGTCATCTGCATATCTGAGGTTATTAATATTTCTCCCAGCAATCTTGATTCCAGCTTGCACTTCATCCAGACCAGCATTTCTCATGATGTACTCTGCATATAAGTTAAATAAGCAGTGTGACAATATACAGCCTTGAGGTACTCCTTCCCAATTTGGAACCAGTCTGTTGTTCCATGTTCCAGTTCTAACTGTTGCTTCTTGATCTGCATACAGATATCTCAGGAGGCAGGTCAGGTGGTCTGGTATTCCCACCTCTTTAAGAATTTTCCAGAGTTTGTTGTGGTCCACACAGTCAAAGGCTTTGGCATAGAAAGCAGAAGTAGAGGTTTTTCTGAAAATCTCTTGCTTTATGATACTACTTTACCTTAAAAATCGCCAGGACAAAAGAGCCTCACTTTCACAAAAGTAGGATGTCAGTTCACCAAATAGAACAAAGTACTTGCAAGATTTGGAGAACCCACATAAAATATATGATAAAGTTGTAATACTTCTACCATCCCATGGGCTTAGGTCTAAGTCAAATTTCTACTTTTCAGTCTTATCCTCAGTGCAGTTTATTTAATCATTAACACAGTTCTTTTTGCTTATTGTCTAAAATGAATATTATCCATTTTAACTTGTAATTTTGGGGCTCACTCTATCCAGATTCTTTAGAACACAAAACTGTCCTGCTACCTTCAGCATTATGGTGAAGCTAAAAGAACACTTGAGTGAGTTTCAAATGCAGAATTTAGTCCTTAGGTTAGCTACCACCAACTCTGTAAGCTTGGAAAACTTTTTATGTTCAACGCCAGTTTGTGTGCTTAGTCACTTCAGTCGTGTCCCACTCTTTGCAACCCTATGGACTGTAGCCCACGAGGCTCCTCTGTCAATGAGATTTTCGTGGCAAGAATACTAGAGTGTGTTGCCATGCCCTCCTCCAGGGGATCTCCTTGACACAGGGATTGAACCTATGTCTCCTGCATTGCAGGTGAATTCTTTACCACTGAGCCACCTAGGAAGCCTCAACCCATTTAGTTATATGTAAAATATATCCTTAAATTGAGGGTATTGGACACCTTCAGTGTCAATTGTTTATGAATTGTGTTATGTAGATCCTTGAGTCATAGAAATGCCTCAGGCACTGTTAGGGTGAAGAAGAGAAGGTGAGAGAAAGAAGACAGACTCCCTTGCACCTCATTCTGTGACAGCAGTGATCTGATTACTTACTGAAATTGGCAACTTAGATCATTGGTGTTCGTAAATAATTCAAGAATCATGTTAGATTTTGCCTAAGTTATCAATTTAAAAAAGAAATTAAAAAATAGGCACATGAAGACATATAAATTGATTTTCTTTTATTTCTAAACTATTTGTCTTTGATATGGTAGGTTAATCAGCAGAGCTCTAGCCTAAATATATGACTTCCCTGGTGGCTCAGATAGTAAAGCGTCTGTCTACAATGTGGGAGACCTAGGTTTGATCCCTGGGTCGGGAAGTTCCCTGGAGAAAGAAAAGGCAGCCTACTCCAGTATTCTTGCCTAGAAAATCCCATGGACGGAGGAGCCTGGTGTACATGGGGTCTCAAAGAGTCGGACACGACTGAGTGACTTTACTTTCTAGCCTAAATATGGTTTTATGGAGAAAGAAAGAAATCCACTCTCTTTACATTATTTAGCAACTGTTTGAGATTTAAGAATCAGCCAAATTTTTCTTTGACTATAGAAAGATGACCCTCAGTGCTAGGTCATGAAAAAGATAAGAGGAACTTGGAGCTGCTTGTGGAATCAGAGAGTAAGGATGTGTTCACATGGATGGAAGATGGCAAAGAACAAAGGAGCCAACCTAGACAAGCTCTCATGGCCAAAGCTGACACAGTTCGAGAGAGCAAATAAATAACAGTGGTATTGGATTGCAATCCATACCCTAAAATAAATACCCACATCATCCCCTTGCTGTTATAAATAAATAATTGAATAAGTAAATGGGGAGAGGGAGCAACTCATTCTCACAGCAGAAGTCCAATCAATAAGTGTAGAAGGAATGAAGGAAGTCACCACTGGGACATCACAGTAGTCATCATTGCACTCAAGCTCCAAGGGAGGCTAAAATTATCGAACAAAAGTTTGAGGAGAAACAGAATATTTTCATAGTATCAACGTGTTGATCCCCAAATAGTTGCTAATTATGGGGAAAAAATAAACAGTAGAGAAATCTAACAGACTACACTTTCACCAACTGATTGTCTTATATTAGAACTCTGAAAATTGTAATGAGTTCCACTTATTTCTCCACTTAAAATGATGTTCAATGCATTTTAAGCCAGGCTTAATGGTATTATTTTAGAACTTTGTTAACATTAATTCTATGGGCTTTCCTAATGGCTCAGTGGTTTAATTAAAAAAAAAAAAAAATCCATCTGCCAATGCAGGAGATGCAAGTTTGTCTCCTGGGTCAGGAAGATCTCCTGGAGGAGAAAATGTCAGCCATCTTCAGGATTCTTGCCTAGAAAACCTCCATAGAAAAAGTCCTTAGGGTAACAAAGAGTCAGACACAACTCAGCAACTGAAGAACAGCATAATTCT
Organism: Neotragus pygmaeus; assembly: GCA_006410875.1. Lineage (NCBI taxonomy): Eukaryota > Metazoa > Chordata > Mammalia > Artiodactyla > Bovidae > Neotragus > Neotragus pygmaeus. Next base: position 872,382 of record SJYV01011282.1, read on the forward strand.
ATAGTCAGCCCTTAAAAATTTGGAGGAATCAAAAATTTTAAAAAGAAAGCTAAGAGCAATATTAAACCATGTTATAAAATTTTAATAATTTCAACAGTATTCTAAGGAAATGTGGAATAGAATAAATAACCTAGAATCATCTATAATAAAAAGAAGAAACAGAAGAAATATTGAATCAATTTGTCAATCTTAATACATTATATACAGAAAAAATTTCTTTTAAAAAATACTCTATTTAATTAGCTCACGTAAGCAATAAGTTCCAAATATATTAAAGGATAAAAAGGAAAAAAATAAAACCATAAAATCCTTGAAGAAAGCAGAGGCATGAGTGTGTCTTTAACAAATATTTAGGTCAGGAAGGACTTTTGGGATGAGTGCATTTACCAAAGAAAAGAAAAATTTGATTGCATAACAATGAATCCTTATTCCACATAAAAATTATAAGCCAAATGTGAAACCATGAAAAATTCTTGCAATAAATGTAGTAGTAAAAGGGAATAATTTTTAAAACCCACACAAAACCATTCATTTATTTATCCATTCAACAAATATTTATTGAGCAACTCTTCTTTGACAGGCTAGAATACAGTGGCAAACGAATTGGATTGCTCCCAATTAGAAGCTTAGATTCTAGTGGTGCAAGTTGGAAGCCATTAGCCAATAAGCAGGCAGTACCTAAGATCATGGTAACATCTTAGAGAAAGAAAATGCTGGTTGAGAGAAAAATGAGGAAGGGCAAGGTTACTTTGTACCAGGTGGTCAGGAAAGATGCTGATGCTGTGTCATGTGAGCAAAGACCCTGGGAACATAGGGAGAAGCTGGGGAGATGTCTGCAAAAGGAGCTTCCTAGCAGCAGGAGCAAGAAGGAGACAAAGGCTCAGATAGGAGCTGCCTTGCCCACCCAAGACTGGTGAGGTGTCCAGGGTTAGAGCCCCTGAGAAAGGGAAAGAGGAGCATGGGCCGCTTAGGTGATAAACTGGCTCACCAACACCTGGTAGACCTTACAAAGACTTTGGTTTTGATTTTGAATGAAGTGTGAACCATTGGGAGGGTTCAGAATTTAAAAATTAAAAATTTCATTTGTTCAGCAAAGATGTATTGAATGCTTTGTACCAGGCATTAGTCTGAGAACAGCTGATACAGAAGTCAATAAATCCCTGACTTCACAGTCTTATATCCAAGACATGTAAGAAACAAATAAATAATTGATTGAATTACACAGGCCCTTGGATGGAGCAAGAGATGTGGAATAAAGCACAGAAAATAAAGCAAGCTGGGGTGGGGATTGGCCAGGGAAGGCTTCACCAAGAAGAGATGGCAGGGTGTGACCTAAGCTTTTGCAAGTCATTCTGCCTCCCTGTGGAAAATCACATGGGCATGGGGCAGGGTGGGGCATGGGGCAGGATAGGGCAGGGCAAGGGAGGGGACAGTGAAAGGGATTAGGGGGCAACTGCAATATCCAAGCAAGAGAAATACTGTCCCAAATCAGAGTAAGGGGGGCTTTTTGTATGGTTTTCTATATTTCTGTGATACAACCAACAGAATGTTTAAATGTGTTCATTTTTTGGTCTTTATTGAATTTCTTACAATATATCATCTTTTTTTGTTTTGGCTTTTTGGCCACGAGGCATGTGGAATCTTAGTGACCCAACCAGGGCCAAACATGAACCTGCTGCAATGGAAGGCAGTCTTAACCACTGGACCGCCAGGGAAGTCCCTGAATGTGTTCAAGTGCCTAGTTAGCCAGACAGGAGGTGATGAAAGCAGGAAAGCAGGCAGTGGAGCAGGTTTTTAATGCAAGTAAGAAACTAGACATCAGTAACTTGTTTTCGTTGCCAAGAAGCCGAGAGATCTAACTTGAGTCAGATGTAGAGTCACGTGGCTTCTTGGCTTCTTGGATGCTTCTGGCTTCATTGAACAGACCTTAAGTTGACTTAAGTGAGGATGTGTATTATTTCACGTAACAGGAAGTGCAGAAGAGGGGTAAGGGGTGAGCCAGTGCCAGGACAATGCACCACTTCTTTCTGGTTCCTTCCTCTGCTCTCAGGGCATCAGTTTCATCCTATCACCGGGTTCTTTATGGTCCCTAGATGGCTGCCAGCAGCAACAGAGCAACATGACTTCTTGTTTATTGTGGTGGTGGGAAGAGGTTGAGGGTAGAATCTCTTCCTAGTCGATGCAGGGTAAGCCTTTTCTTGTATAGCTAGGTCCCAAACAGCCTGGAGCCCGCTCATCTCTGCACTGATATTAACAGGGGGATGAAATGCCCCCAGCGGGCTTGGGCCGGTCATGTACAGTGAAGAGATGGCAACCACCACACCCGTTACAGAACAGGACAGGAAGGGGGCCATGGAACCTGAGCAGAATGCAAGACAAGCCTGAATCAGGGGAGGTCTGTGAGTCAACTTTTCTCCCCAGGCAGTGAGACTCCTGAAGCAGTTAGGTGATAAAATGAGAACCTGAGTGTGATTAACATCATCATCATCATCGTCACCATCATCACCATCTCCATCACCATCACCATCACCATCATGGTAACAATTGTTAGGAAGGTATTGGCTAGATAAGGCTATTTTCCTACTTTTTGTTACTCTGTGTGAAATTGTTGTTCTTACTCACGTTATATTATTAAATCTTGAATTTGTTTTAAAAAATTAGTTTTGAAAAAAAAAAAATAATAAGGAGGGGCCCTTATTTGTTGTCCCTTGTTGCCCATGCTGGACAAAGTTGGGAACATGGGGATTGATCCAAGCCATCAGCGCTAAAAAGGGCTCCTCACCTTGAAGTAGCATCTCTAGTCTAAGCAACAACTGACTGCAGTGTGTAACTTTGAATATGTGATCTTCATTTATCTGGAAGAAGGTTTGGAGAGATTTTGACATATGTCTGTGCAAGTCCTTTGCAGCTGGCTTCTTTAAATGTTCATATAAAATACTTGCATTGCTCTTTGTTCCTTGTGGTACAGCAGGAAAAAGAGAATGGGAAAGGATAAAGGAAGACAAAAAAAGAAGAACAAAAGGAAAGATGGAGGGAAAGGAGGAGGGGAGGGAGGAAGAGAAGAGGGAAAGAGGCAGCACCGGAAGATTCCAGAGCTTTTCTGAGACCAGTGAGATGCCAAAGTCCCAGAGGAGACGGCCCAGTCCTCCTATTTCAGTGGCTCCCTCACATCCTTCTGGACAGAGGAGCCGTTGTAGACCTGGTGTGTCCACGTCTAAAATAGAAGCAGACTGTGGTCTAGGTTGGAGTGAGAACTCCTTGCTATTTTTTAAAGTATAACCTCCTAAAACACAGAGACAGAACCTCAGAGACTCCCGAGGGTTTCTGCAATCGGAGGTAGGCTGTAATTATATTCTTCATGCTCCCTGGAAAATGCCTCCTCATGTGATGAACAACTAAAGAGAAGATCAGAAAGTTCACCAACACCGGGGAGCTGAGAACGAGGTGCGCAGGGAATGCTGAACGTGGGAAGGGTTCCATGCCAACTCCTCGGCAGACAGAGTACTTTCATGTCTGTTATAAATTGGTTTCAAATGGTTAAAATATATAATGACATTAAAAGGGGCTCACTTGTTCAGTGCTTTGAGGAATTTCAGACACACACTCCTATTTATTCATAGGAGTAGGGTGACTTGCTTCCTCTGGAGCCCTTTGAAAATGAGCCCCTGTATGTTAATATAACATTGAGATGGAGAGAATTCATAACAGATTTTATCATACAACCGGCTTGGCGTAAACTTTCTTCCCCAAACAATAGCCCCTTGCTCTCGGGGGCTTAGTTACAGTTCCTACTTTAATGTCCAACAGCAGGTCCCCTCGGCATAATTTTAAGTTAAGCACTTTCAAAAGCATTTATTCCCACCCACCCCCCTTTGACAGCTCTTTCTTCTTCTATCTTTTTCCTCCTGTGGCCCTTTGTGTCATCCTTCCCTTTCTGCTGGCACCTGTCACCCCTAGGTTGCTATGCCTTGTGAACTGCGGCCTAGGTTTTCCTTCTGTGTCAAATGAGGCCCTCACTTATTCCCATAGTCTTGATACCTCTGCTTATTCTAGAACTATATAAATGAAAGTGGGAAGGCAATTGTCTGCCCAAGGAAATATCAAAATAAAACTATACATACATACACTGTTCATGTTTGACCATTGGGAGGCTGAGCTCAGAATACCATTTCCACTATTAGGAAGAAGCAGTGACTATTTGAATGTAGCAGCAACTCTCATTGTCAGTTTCCAATTTTCGCACTGTCCCAAACTAGCTTTCTCAAGAAACTGAACTTGCCTCTCGCTTATTTGAAGCTCCAACACCTCTGAATTTACCTCTAGTGTAGCAGTCAAAACTCATGATTAAATTCACTAGTTTTATTAATATATCCACCTGGTGGAAATTCCCTGGGAGGCCTTTGGGTATAATTATTACTTTCAGTCCTAAAAATCTGTCCTAATGCCAGGCACACTGTAGATATCTAATAAATATCTGTTGAATTAATGAGTGATTTCATCAAATAAGTAAAAAGTAATAGGACTGGTGAGCAAAAAATGGGAGGACCATGCCTGAGAAACTTTATAATTTTCTACAACTCAAAAACTCCACTTTAGTCTTATGGCTTTTCCAATGGGACCCTGTGAAGCTAACAGTACTGATTAATTGTTACTGGAATTTGCATAAATCATTTCTGTTTTCTACTATATTTTTCATGGTGTTTCTTGTTTCAGTTCAGTTCAGTTGCTTAATCATGTCCGATTCTTTGTGACCCCATGAATCGCAGCACGCCAGGCCTCCCTGTCCATCACCAACTCCCGGNTTAGGTCTTTAATCCATTTTGAGTTTATTTTTGTGTGTGGTGTTAGAAAGTGATCTAGTTTCATTGTTTCAGAAGTGGTTGACCAGTTTTCCCATGCTGTCTAGATTGGTCATAACTTTCCTTCCAAGGAGTGTCTTTTAATTTCATGGCTATAGTCAATATCTGCAGTGATTTTGGAATGCCCCAAAATAAAGTTTGTCACTGTTTCCACTGTTTCCCCATCTATTTGCCATAAAGTGATGGGACNTGCTGTCTAGGTTGGTCATAGCTTTTCTTCCAAGGAGCAAGTGTCTTTTAAATTCATGGCTGTAGTCACCATCTGCAGTGATTGTGGAGCCCCCAAAATAAAGTTTGTCACTGTTTCCACTGTTTCCCCATCTATTTGCCATAAAGTGATGGGACCAGATGCCATAATCTTAGTTTTCTGAATGTTGAGCTTTAAGCCAACTTTTTCACTCTCCTCTTTCACTTTCATCAAGAGGCTTTTTAGCTCCTCTTCACTTTCTGCCATAAGGGTGGTATCATCTGCATATCTGAGGTTATTGATATTTCTCCCAGCAATCTTGATGCCAGCTTGTGCTTCATCCAGTCCAGCATTTCTCATGATGTACTCTGCATATAAGTTAAATAAATAGGGTGACAATATACAGACTTAATGTACTCCTTTTCCTATTTTGAACCAGTCTGTTGTTCCATGTCCAGTTTAACTGTTGCTTCCTGGCCTGCATACAGGTTTCTCATAAGGGAGGTCAGGTGGTCAGGTATTCCCATCTCTCTCAGAATTTTCCACAGTTTATTGTGATCCACACAGTCAAANAGCTCCTCTTCACTTTCTGCCATAAGGGTGGTATCATCTGCATATGTGAGGTTATTGATATTTCTCCCAACAATCTTGATTCCAGCTTGTGCTTCTTCCAACCCAGCATTTCTCATAATGTACCCTGCATATAAGTTAAATATTGTAACTATTTCTATGTGTGTATTATTGGGCATTTATAAGTATTTACTAATATTATATAGGTAATATACTAAATACTTATAAACATAAGTAGTGTATTATGTAAAGAGTTGATCATGACTTAGTGACTGAGCAACAAGAAATTGTATTACACACATACTTAAATATAATTTTGAAAAGAAGTGTTATATCCTATCTAGTAGCCCAAGCGCCCTGATATTTCTAAAATATCTTAGTTTCTCTAATGAGAGTGCATTTATTTCTTCCTAAAGAGAGATAAGTGCTTTAAAGCTGCAATGCTGCTGTTAGCTAAAGGACTTCTCACATGTTTTTTTATATATTAATAGATATTTAAATTACAAATCAGTGTGGTTGGTTCTGTCATGGAGCTTTTGAATCTCAGGGTAAAATTAGCAAAATTAGCATTTTGCCTCAACAGCACAAACAAGGTGGTCAAAATGCTCATGGTGTTAAATCCATCTGGAAGTAGCCTCCTTTTTTTTCTGCCTCTGCCAGTTCTGTAAGAGGAAATAAAGAGATTCTCTCAGTTCAATGAAAATAACATTGAAAAGTCATTTGCTCAGTTTTTTTCTTTCTTTTTTTTTTCCTTTTTTTTTTTTTTTTTTTTTTTTTTTTNTTATTTTAATTGCTTTAACTTTCCAATCACAGGGAAGCTTAAGAAACACTTTATGGAGCTAAACTGGCAGAGAGACCTACCAGTTCACCCTGCTGGACACAGAAATAGGAAATACTGACTTTTTTTTTTTTTTTTTTTTGAGGATGACCGAATATTCTTTGGTGACAGTCTCCTGTGCCATCAGTGGCAAGGACAAGAATGAGAAATAGAACACAGCCCTGGCCAAGTCAAGACAACAAACTGTCAGTTTGTCAAACCCTACAGACCAAGAAAAAGCCTACCAAGAAGATGGTTTTGTAACTTTAGAAGTGGTTACTTTGATGTCACATCTTTAAAAGCAAATAATGAGTTAAGAGGCCCTTAGGGAGTCACTGGTTACTTGGCCAAAAAATTAAGGACCTAACCAAGCTATGATTTGGAATGTGAAAGTCTGACTGAATTAACCAATAGCTTTGGTGTCCACATAGCTCTTTTTTCATCACTTTTTGCTTTCTCCCCTTCTTTCTCTTTCCTCACACCCATACCATTTATGTACTTAAGTGACCAAACGTCATACAAACCCAGGTTCCTTCCTCTAAAGCTTATTTGTGCTCTCACTTCAGGCAGGCACCAACATGACCACACCTCCACCCAATCTCAGCAAGATATCAAACCATCTCCTTTGGTACCCCACCCCCACCCCTGCCCATAACTAGAAACAGTGACAGGGTTATCTTGAAAATGAAGGAGCTGCCAGATACTGTTAGACTTTCCAGGTCTTGAAAAAAATGCATCTTCTCAGCAAACTGTACATTCAGTTAGCAGAGCATCCATGTGACCAATTCCACGTGTTCAAGTTGTGACACATCTGGATGGTGCTGCAACTCTTTGTGCTAAGCACCATTTATTCATCGTACAAACAAATTTATCATGTTATGAACTCTAGGCAAACCTCTTTGTTATGGTCACACTTAAGACAATGAATTTTTTAAAACTACCTTTTTCCTCCCCAGGTTCAGACTTAGAATATGGTCTCAGAATCTGATGTAGCTTGCTAAAATGAAAGAAAAAGTTCCAGTAGATGACAAGTTACTATTCCCAAAGAAAAGCCACCAAGATGAGACTCTAGGCTCAGAAATAAAGGATTTGAGGCTTTGAAACAAAGGAGTGAAACTGGTTCCAGTTACTTCCTGTAATGTGTTCATTTTCTCTNTGTAGCTTGCTAAAATGAAAGAAAAAGTTCCAGTAGATGACAAGTTACTATTCCCAAAGAAAAGCCACCAAGATGAGACTCTAGGCTCAGAAATAAAGGATTTGAGGCTTTGAAACAAAGGAGTGAAACTGGTTCCAGTTACTTCCTGTAATGTGTTCATTTTCTCTTGTGGAAAATGATGATTTCCAAACATAACAGTCTGAATCCAAGAACCTTACTGAATATTTGTTCAACTGTTGCCTGAAAAAAGTTTGGCTTTCACACATCACTTACCACCCATGGATTCAGGAGAGACTAAACAGGCGATTCAAGCATAGTCCAGTTTATGAAGGAATAGACTGCACCTTGGTGACTTTCAACCTCTTCTCCTTCCAGAAGTATCTTTGCTAGAGGTATATTCCTTTTCTAAAAGTTCAAAAGAAGTTTGTGTATAAATGCACCAACATCTATACCAATATATATGGTATTTTCAAAGTCCATTTTAAAGAAAAGAAAATGTGGGTTTTTTTCTGATTGCGTAAAATTGGTGATATTCCCTGCTATGTCATGGATATGTTGAGCTGCATTGAAGTCTGCTATTAGAAATAATTAGTCAAAAAGTGACTGTAACATCAACTCTCTATTCTGACATCTAAGCTGAAAATTGAGACTTAAAGGAAAGACATAAATTTAATCCTGCCTTTTTTTGAAGAAACTGTAGTTCATTTCCAGTTGATCAAACAAGGCTCTTTTCTCATAAGAGAACTCTAGCTAACAAGTGAAAATTGTAGAATTTAAAAATTATTTCTTCACAATAAATGAAGGAATAGATTTCAACCTGTTGACTTTCAATCTATCTCCCACCTAACAGTTGATAATTTCATGAATTATCTGTGCAAGTTCATTACATTAATAAGTGAAGAAGTGGAATTGTCTGCAACCTCCAGTAATTCAGGCAAGGAACATCAGTGGATGCCAAAACTATTAGGTGAAAATTGTTGGGGGCTAAGATACTCATAGGTGCCAAAGAATTATCCCAAAGAGTGATTCACTCATCACAAAGAGGAAAATGAACTTTAAAATGAGATCAGTCACTCCCAAAGCCAAGTGATCAAATTTAGCAACACCACTAGAGAGAAACTAGGAATTATGGTAGCTCCTGTTATGATGTAACATAGGTACAGAGTCACTTTAAATATTCTTGCAAAGAATATTTACAAGAATCTAGTGAAGCATTTACATATAACTATTATCTACGTCACAGGAAAAACAAGGGGTAGAAAACCAGCCTAGGCAATCAAACAAAGGAAACACCCAACCAAATCCCAGATGTCAACCCACTAGACTGATCTCTTAAAAAAACATTTGGAAGACTAGTCTGGATTTTAAAGGCTAAGAAAGAAAACAAATGTGACACAAAACTTAATTGGACTGTGGTTCAAAAATTATTTTAAAAAATTTAGGGTATCATGGAGAAAATCTGAATATAACTCAGTACTAGAAGATATTAAGGAATCACTGTTCATTCTCTTAAGAGTGATATTACATTGTGGTCATGTAGGAGAACATCATTTTGGGAAACGCTGAAGTATTTAGGAGTGAAAAGTGAATATCGCTTCAAAATATTTTCACATATCAGGGTCTCTTAACTTCACCATGACTGACATTTTGGGTTGGAAAAATCTTTACTGAAGGAGACTGTCCTGTCCATTATAGGATGTTCAACAGTATCCCTGACCTCTGCCTTCTAGGTATCAGCATCCCATACTTACTCTGCCCCCAAGTTGTAACAACCGGAAGTTTCTTCAGGCATTATTAAATGTCCCTTTGAGGGCAAAATTGTCCCTGATCAAGAAACACAAATTTATATAAAGCAAAAATGTATAGCTCAATAATTACAGCAAATTGTTAACAGTTGTTGGATCTAGGTATATGGGTTTATGAGTAATCATCAAGCGATTCTTTCAACTATGCTGCATATAGAGGCAATCAGTAGACTATTCTTTCAACTTTTCTGTAAACTTGAAAAATTTTCTCATAAAAAGATGTGGAGAAAAATGATGTGTTGGCCTCACTCCCAGAAATTCTTAATTGGCTTTGGGTAGGGGAAGGGCATTTGTATGTTTCAAAAGGTCTCCAGGTGATTCTAATGTGCACCCAGGGTTGAGGAATACTATATTTAAATGATTTAATAATATGCCATCAGAGTTTTGATATGACTGTAGGAAATATAAGAGGACTGAAACATAATGAAAAATAATGAAACATAACATTAATTCATACCTCATGTACTTGAAATAAGAAAAATACCTTTTACCAGTTTGTATCCACAGAAGAATGTGGGATTAAGAGCAGGCAGTGATGTCACACTTGCTACTCAAAGTGTGGTCCATGCACAGTATGACATGCGAGCTTATTACAAATTCAGAATCAAGTTCCCATCCTCAGACCTACTGAATCAGAACCTGCATTTTGAAAAAACCACTATATGTCTTTAAGTAGTCACATCTCTGAGGCAAACAACTAGTTTAAAGGTTTTAAAAAAAATTTAGTCAAGTAAACCATAGCATATAAACCCTAATTTAACTACTTGATAGTTTTTATGTTGTATGCTGCTGCTGCTGCTACTAAGTCACTTCAGTCATGTCCAACTCTGAGTAAGCCCATAGATGGCAGCCCACCAAGCTCCCCCGTCCCTGTTATTCTCCAGGCAAGAACATTGGAGTGGGTTGCCATTTCCTTCTCCAATGCATGAAAGTGAAAAGTGAAAGGGGAAGTCACTCAGTCATGTCCAACTCCTAGCAACCCCACGGACTGCAGCCTACCAGGCTCCTCCGTCCATGGGAGTTTCCAGGCAAGAGTACTGGAGTGGGGTGCCATTGCCTTCTCCATTATGTTGTATAATACTAGATCAAAAACCTAGTGCTCTTTTATTCCCTCTGGAAGAGTACTTTCTCTTTAGACAACTTTCTTCTCATGATCAAAGCTACCCTTAATCATTTTCTTTCTCAAAATGCATGAGTGCTATTCTTTTATCCTCCATAAACTAACTGAACTATCACTAAATTAAAATTTTTCACTTACTTTTCTGAAACTAGAAATACCTCTAGTATTTGCAGCAGAATCATCAGTTAAAGGAAACCATGTAGCAGAAAAAGTCAAGAACATTTGTTCTTTCACGTTAGATTTATCTCCACCGCTTCACATCTGAAGATTTGATCTCATATGATGATATGGTTTATGTGTCCATTCTGTCACTCTTTCCGCCCTATTAGTTGAGGTAGAAATAAAGGCCAGGAAGATGGATGATCTCCAGTCTTACCCAACAGAAAATAGCTCTAAGATATACTTTCTATTCCTGCATCCTTTTCTCTGTTAAATGTTTCAAGAGATGAAATATTCATTGCATCCCTTTGACTACTTCAGAGCACAACAGGCTTCTCGTTAGGAAATATTTTTGGTAACTCTAACAAATTTTTTCCGTGTACAATTCCATCTAATTATCCTGTACTACAACCATTTAGAGTACCCAAGCCAACCCTTCTTCTCTGTTGCTGCAGCCTCCAAATATAGCTCCTGTAGTCAGAGTCAGCTACCGCGCCCTCTCTTAGTCATAGCCCAGGTGCCTTAGACAAGGAGAATGCATCTGTCAAAATGAATCAACAATAGAGATACTGAGTAGGTGAAATACTCCTCTTTTCTCTTTGCCCCCTACATTTCATCTGAAAGATGAGGGGGAGAAGAGTTCTCTGTGATTTCTCAAGTAGAAAAGGAATTTACCTTTTACATTGCTCTACTTGACTCAATATCTAATCTGCTCTTCCTTCTTAGGGATTTAAAGAAAAAAAAAAAATTTTTTTTTTTTTTCGTAAAAGCAGCATTATTTGAATCTAGACTTTGCTTTCTATCTTCCAGTTTTCAGAGAAATGCTGTCGATTGCATGTAAATTATTCCACTGTTGTTACCATTCAAAATACCAGCCACCTCATTTAACTGGAAGTAAGTGTGGATAATGTAGAGCTTCTCTTTGTNAGACTTTGCTTTCTATCTTCCAGTTTTCAGAGAAATGCTGTTGATTGCATGTAAATTATTCCACTGTTGTTACCATTCAAAATACCAGCCACCTCATTTAACTGGAAGTAAGTGTGGATAATGTAGAGCTTCTCTTTGTCAGTTTTTTACCCCCAATTTCTTCCGTGGGATGCCCTCCTAGACCTAAGGGGTTAATTTCGTTTTAGAATCGAAAGAAATGCAAATGACGCAAAGCAAACAGAAGTAAACATTTAAATCTTCTGGTTGGAAAAGGCTGTGTAGTTAATTAAAAAAAGAGGAAGCAACCACTGGTTTGCATGAGAATTTGTGGGAAGGCTGCCCATTGTTAAATTAGGATCATCCATTCAGTGCTGAATTTGATTTCACCACACTCCTTGCTTTAGTTCTTGAGTGGGAGCTAAGCCAGTTTTGAGATTTACAATCTTTCCCATCTGCTTGTGCCAACACATGGATCTTGGGAAGGTGTTCCATGGTGTTTAAGATGTTTTCAATAAGAAAAACCTGTCGGTGGGATAAGTGCACTTTTTGTCCCCTCCTTTTAACTTTCATTTGGCTATGAACTTGGCTTCTTTGTTCTTTCATGACTAATATTACCATCTGTGACATTACATATCAACAGAACAATGTAACATATTAAGCACAGGAAAGCTTCGGAATGCTTGAGTTCATCCAAGCATTTGTTGCTCAAAGTTCCAGGCTGCTTTCTAGCCACCTGAAGCATTTCCCAAGTTCCTACTGACATAGTATCATATAATTAATCAAAGCATTTTTGTCTCATTAAGAATTGGAAACACAAAGCCTCTGTCATAGCAATGTTTGGTGAGCTGTCTTTAATAACAATGCTTAACCAAAAAAGCTTTGGCCATCATTGGCTGTCTCAGCAGGAAGGACTTTCTGGAGCTCTCTCAACTCCAAGGATAAGCAGCTACTGACAGGATCATCTTGATTCCCTTTTACAAATGAATTTAAAGTTTTGCAGGATAATCATCAATCATAGGTCAGAACCTATGACATCTTTCTCCATAGATCATGAATTTATCCAAAGCAGGGCTTGAGACGAGGCTGGGAGATTGATAGTGAGCAGCCTGGGGAAGATAGACAGAGGGAGCTAAGGTAAAGAGTGTGAAAAAGTAATTTATTACAGTAGATTGAGCTTCAAGGATCCAAGTGAATAGCCTTGTGCTTAACTATGTATCTACTTTTCAAATTCATTTTATTAATTTGCACTTATACAACCTAAGCTAAATGAAGAAATTAATCAATCTTCTTTTTCATGTACTGACACCACAGCACCAAGCGCAGGTTTCTGTATTGTTCCCATGTTCTTATACTAATGGGTTCCTTCACTGGTTTGGGTTTGGGTTTAGGTTTACTTGAAAGTGGGCTTCCCAGGTGGCGTAGTGGTAAAGAATCCACCTGCCAGTGCAGCAGATGCAAGAGACACAGGTTCGATCTTTGGGTTGGGAAGATCCCCTGGAGAAGGAAATGGCAACCGACTCCAGTATTCTTTCCTGGAAAATTCCATGGACAGAGAAACCTGGCAGTCTACAGTCCATAAGGTCACTAAGAGTTGGACATGACTGAGCGAGCCACATGCACACACACTTTACTTGAAAGTGAAAGTGTGATGGGAAAGTTGGCTGCCATCTAGAAGCACTGTCGGCTCTTACTGTAAAAGCAGGTGGATCACACATATGGGATATGACAGAGTCCTAAAAATGCCACTGACGAAAACTGCCAGATCTGGAACATTCCTGACAGGACAGTGACTTGCCATCAAAGATTACTATATTGTCAAAAATGAAGAATTGCATAGCTACTGGTGGCAGGCTAACATTTTCTGTGACTAGATATTATCAATGTTCTCATTTTATTGTTTGTTTTGTAAATGTTCTTATACATTTAATTTCTTCTATTAAATGTTTATTTGCTGTTCAGATGAATGTGATATGTCTGATTAAAATATATAAATGCATTTTCTCATCCTGCCAAAGGAGTGTTTTCCAATTTGTGAGGTTTAATTCATTGATGGATCATGAAATCAATTGAGAAAGCCTTGAATAGCACTTTATAAAGAAATAGAATAGAGTAAAAAATATCCATGTGTTTTGTGCACAATAAAAATAAATAATATTTTATGCAAATGTTAATTTAGTTTATTATTTTCTACATACATACATTTTTAAAAATACATACATATACTGAGTCATGCTAAAACATGCATTTCTTATTTTGGATCTTGGTCACATTTCAGAAGCCACTGCTGTAAACTATACTTCTAATTTTTCCTTCGTTTCTGAGAAAATTCAATGTACGTATGATGCATTTTATTGAAAAATAACCATAACCTCAATTGAGAGGTGGACTAGATGATCATGGAAATGTAATTCAGCCTGTTCTACTGCCTTGGAACAAAACCATTCCTAACCCTGAGGAAGGACTGTAGAATGCAGAAAATAACATGATTGAACCATTTTTCTTTTACTGACCAGGTAATCACTGAGTGCCTAATATGTGCTTGACGGTGTGTATGCATGCTCAGTCACTTCAGTTGTGTCCAAGTCTTTGTGACACTATGGACTATAAATCTGCCAGGCTCCTCAGTCCATGGGATTCTCCAGGCAAAAATACTGGAGTGGGTTGCCATGTCCTCCTCTGGGGGATCTTCCTGACTCAGGGATCAAACCCCAGTCTCCTGCATTACAGACAGATTCTTCACCTCTGAGACCCTGGGAAAGCCTGCTTGGAAGTGTGCCTTCAGCCAAAGACACCTAGATTAAAAAACTCTCCCTCCAACCCTGCACAATTGCTTTCTGTCCTCAGTGTCTCACAAGGATGAGAAGCCTCAGCGTCCTGACCAGTCTCCCTGTCTCCAGGCTGCCCCTGACTCCCAAACTCCATCCAGACACCAGAAATGTCTTTCTAAAATGCAACCTAATTTTTTCACTTCTGTCTTTAAATCCTTGAAAATCTAGTTGGAGAAGTAGAGTGATTGTGCAAAGTCATATGACAAACCATAGTAAGGCATCGTCTTAGCTTTTTACTCTTCACCTCATCATCTCCTCATCTCAAAGTCTTCCCTACTCTGCCATGTTCTACTTGTAGGACACTTTCCCACCTGTCATAAAGTTTTCCCTCTAAGAAGCCTAGAAGACCTAGGAGAGCACTACCATTCAGCCTAATCCTTGCCTGTTTGTCTTAGAATGGAGGTCTTGAATCCACCATTAGTGAAGTCAGTCCACTTTGGTTTTTCCTATTTACTTCCTATCATATTTCCTACTTATGATAGCAATGTGACAGATGCTTTCCAGGGACTCTTGCTTATGTTGTTATAGTTACTAGCATTGGTATGCTGGTGAATATTTAACAGTCGGTGGAGAGGGAGTAGGGTAGATGAGAAAAACCTGATTGGTAGCATTTGCCAACTACCTTGGTGTGAATATTTCCACTGTGGTTAGTTTCAACTTCCATCACGGTGTCAAGGAATGTGGAGTTAGGAAGAGGTGCACCATAGCACATTGTTAGATAACATATCCATCCTATAGGGCTTTGCTGGTGGCTCAGTGGGTAAAGATTCCACCAGCAATGCAGGAGATCCAGGTTTGATCCCTGGGTGGGAAAGATCTCCTGGAGAAGGAAAAGGCAACCCGCTCCAGTATTCTTGTCTGGCAAATCCCATGGTCAGGGGAGTGTGGCGGATTACAGTCTATGGGGTCTCATGAGCTGGACATGAGTTACCAGCTACACCACCACCACCATCCATCCTACAGATAAAATACACAGCAATAAAATATCATCAAATAATTAGTCAGGGATGCACTTTGAGTATTTATTACATTTGTCTCTAATGTAATTTAATTCTAAGTTTATATAATTTAATTTTTAATAATGCCTATGTTTAACAATTAATTTGCAGAACTCTCTGAAGTTCTCCCCTGCATAATCATCACAATTTATGTTACTCTGCCTTCCACTGGGATCTCCCTATAGAAATAGAAACATCCTTAAAGATAGGCTTTCAGAAGAGTAGTCCTTTCCAATTTATTTGTTACAGAAATTCAAGAGCAGGAAGAATTTTTGTATCCTCTAAAAAAAAAAAGAACAAATCTTTCTTCAGGGCATATTTTGTACCATTTCTATTCTCTCCTCCTTCTCTTACCCTACAATCCCAAACACACTCTTAAAAAAAATAAAGCTTATTTTAGTTTAAAGGCATTCAGGAAAACGTTTTTATAAATATTATAAAAACAGGAATTTTTACGCAAATCAAGAAAAATCAAGCTCAATTGAATATTTAAAATTAAAGATGCACCTTACTCTTGCATTTATAATTTCCTACCCCCAAATCTTTGAGACTCTTTTCTACTTAGGATGAGGTTTTAAAGGCAATTATAATTGCCTGGAGTGGTTTATTTCAGCGGCTGCCATGAGAAGATAGAGAGAATTAATGACAAGAGCTGTGTATACTCTGAGCTTGAGGTGTTGGATTAATGAATGAATGGGGCTGTTTGTTAATCCTGCCTCAGATAAACACATGTCAAAATGTGAACAGTTGGGAAACCTGAACAGGTTAGAGTCAGAGATGAAGCATTCAAGATCCCTTTAGAGCTGGAAGCATTTTCTAGATGCTCGCTCTCTCCTGACACTTGGTTCCTGCCTATGGCAGCAGAGAAAGCCCAGAGAAAGCGGCATTTGGGAGACCACTTGATGTCAGTGAATAAATAATCACTAAGAATGAATCGGACTGAAATGCTAATTTCACACTTTATTCTGAAATAGTTTATAAAATGTGTCCAGCACATTTTGTAGTTCCCCTAATGCTTGCTCTACACAAATTCTGAATAAATTCCTAGAGAACAGAGAAGCTGCCTCCTGCTTTCTCTCTCTCTCACTGGTGATTTGACACAAGATTTTTTCTAGTCTTGGTGGAAAAAGAAAGATGTGTGGGAGGGAGGGAATCTGTCCTTCCTTGATGTTTCTCCAAAATGTTTTGCTTATTCTTAACTTTCCTAAATTCCCTTGAGGCAGGGTCTATGGCCATTCTGGGCCATACACCTCTCTGTTGCAGGGCTGTCCTGAGCACTGGAGAAAGTTTGACAGCATCCCTGGTATCTACCCACTAGAAGCCAGTAGCATTCACTCCTTCCCCAGTTGTGACAACCAGTCTTCCCCTTCTATTCAGCTGAAACCACTATCAGAAAGCTTAGGCTTGGGGACACCGAGGATGCCACATCCATCCCCAGGACCAATCACCTCCATCAAGTGAAAGAACTGCAAGAGACTATGCAGAAATAAAAAAGGATTGCCGATTGGTGTTTCAATATTTTTGTCATGACCTTTATTTCACAATTCTATTTAGGTCAAATCAAAAATGCTAGCATTGGACCATTCCAATTGGGAATTTCACATGACTGAAACTGGTATTTTATAAAAGCATAAAATTATGGACAAATACGGGTTTCTCTGGTAGCTCTACTGATAAAGAATCCTCCTGTAATGCAAGAGACCCTGGTTAGATTCCTGGGTTGGGAAGATGCCCTGGAGAAGAGATAGGATACTCACTCCATTATTCTTGGACTTCCCTGGTGGCTCAGATGGTAAAGAATCTGCCCACGATGAGAGAGACCTGGGTTCAGTCCCTGGGTTGAGAAGATTCCCTGGAGAAGGGCATGGCAACCCACTCCAGTATTCTTGCCTGAAGAATCCCCCCAGACAGAGAAGCCTGGAGGTCTATAGCCCATGGGGCAGCAGAGTCAGACATGACAAAGCAACTGAGCATAGCACAGCACAGCATGGACAAGTGTCTTTACAAACTAGCCCCGGGGGCTGAGCACAGGGGGGAAACATGATATAAAAGAGAGACACACACAAGAGTCCTCATAAATAAGTTACAAAAATAAAATAGTCATTAACATCCAACTAAATTCAAGTGCCTCTTTAGAAAGATCAATGTACCTCTTTTTTTTTCTTACAAAAGAATTCCACATTTATTTACCAAAAATATGACACCCACCTTCTGTATGTATAACATGAATCAGTTTATGAGAGACTTGAGAAAAAGTGAAAGTGTGAAAGTGTTAGTCGTGCAATCATGTCTGACTCTTTGCAATTCCATGGACTGTAACCCGCCAACTTCCTCTGTCCATGGGATTTTCTAGGCAAGAATACTGGCGAGGGTAGCCATTCACTCTCCAGGGGATCTTCCCCACCCAGAGCTCAAACTCCACTCTCCTGCATTGCGGGCAGATGCTTTGCCATCTGAGCCACAAGGAAATCTTACATGTTATTAAAGGTACCATATTGTATCACCTTCACTTTTGGTTTTTATGGAGTGCCAAAGTTTATAAAATATACTTACCTAACCTACTCAAAAATCTCTATCATTTTTTGCAAAGGCTGTTAGGGTTTTGATCGGGGTATTGTCTTGGATTGAATTTTATTAGCTACTTCTAATACCTTAAAGATGAAGTGATAATATTTAGTAACCAATTCACTGACTGACTCATTAAGATCCAAAAGAAATTTTGTCACTTTAAGGTAGAAGCAACACACTCAGGGAATCTTATGAACTAGGCTAAGATAGAAACTGTTATGCACCTAAAAATTCATACGTAATATTTTTTGCAGAGATTTTTTTTCATTGAACACCAGTTGGTAATTTAGAAGCTTCATCATATTTTTAGGAAAATTTTAGAGTGAAACATGTGTTACTCTAAAATTAGTAAAATAGTAAAATATGTTGATTAGGTGTTTCAAGAAGCATAATTATCAGCTCTTTTATGGTAGAGTTTCAATGTATCTCTTTTTAAAGCTAGACCTGTGTGAACGGTGAGGGCAGCAGGAATATTGGTGGTAACAGAAGGCAGACACCCTGGTGGCCACTTCTTGGACACAGTGTTGGAGTAGGTAAGTGGCAAACTTCAGAGAAGTCAGTTTTATATCCAATTGTGCTTATGCTGTTTGTGCAACGCTATGGCACAGTAGTATATGCAAGGTGGTCCAAGCCCCACTCACCAGCTTAGTGTTGGAAATATGTAATGATGCTATCATATGGTCCAGTCACTTCCCACAGTAAAACACACACACACACACTTACATATGTTATGTAATATATTCTTTTTCAGGTTCTCCTCCTTTATAAATTATTAGAAGACATTGAATACAGCTCCTGTGCTATGTAGTAGGTCCTAGTTTTTTATTTTTTGATGCATAGTAGTGTTGTTGTTTTGTTGATGGCATCCCACTCCAGTACTCTTGCCTGGAAAATCCCATGGACCGAGGAGCCTGGTAGGCTGCAGTCCATGGGGTCACTAAGAGTCAGACACAACTGAGTGACTTCACTTTCACTTTTCACTTTCAGGCATTGGAGAAGGAAATAGCAACCCACTCCAGTGTTCTTGCCTGGAGAATCCCAGGGATGGGGGACCCTGGTGGGCTGCTGTCTATGGGGTCGCACAGAGTCGGACACGACTGAAGTGACTTAGCAGCGGCAGCAGCAGCAGTATTGTTGTTTTCTTGTTCAGCACCTAAGTCTTTGTGACCCCATGGACTGCAGCAAGCCATGCTTCCCTATCCTTCACTACCTTCCAGGGTTTGTTGAAATTCATGTCCGTTGAATCGGTGATGCTATCCAACTATCTATTCCTCTGTTACCCACTTCTCTTGCCTTCAGTCTTTTCCAGCTTCAGGGTCCTTCCCAATAAATTGGCTCTTTGAGTCAGGTGGCCAAAGTATTGGAGCTTCAACTTCAGCATCAGTATTTCTAATGAATATTCAGGGTTAATTTTCTTTAGGATTGACTAATTTGATTTCCTTGCAGTCCTAGGGACTCTCAAGAGTCTTCTTGAGTGCCACAATTCAACAGCGTCAATTCTCTGACTCTCAGTCTTCTTTATGGTCCAACTCTCATATCTGTACAAGATGACTGGAAAACTCACAGCCTTGACTATGGAGATTTTTGTCAGCAAAGTGATGTCTCTGCTTTTTAATATGCTGTCTAGGTTTCTCATAGCTTTCCTTTCAAGGAGCAAGTGTCTTTTAATCTCATGGCTGCAGTCACCATCTTCAGTGATTTTGGAGCCCAAGAAAATAAAATCTGCCACCATTCCCAATTTTTCGCCTTCTATTTGCCATGAAGTGATGAGACCAGATGCCATAATCTTAGTATTTTGAATGTGGAGTTTTAAGCCAGATTTTTCACTCTCCTCTTTCACCCTCATCAAAAGGTTGCTTAGCTCTTCTTTATTTCTGCCATTAGAGTGGTGTCATCTGCATACCTGAGGTTGTTGATATTTCTCCCAGAAATCGTGATTCCAGCTTGTGATTCATCCAGGCTGGCATTTCACATAATGTACTCTGCACATAAGTTAAATTAACAGGGTGACAATATACAGCTTTGTCATACTCCTTTCCCAATTATGAATCAATCCATTGTTCTATATCCAGTTCTGTTACTTCTTGACCTGCATACAGGTTTCTCAGGAAACAGGTAAGATTGTCTGGTATTCTTGTCTCTTGAAGAATTTTCCATAGTTTGTTGTGATCCACACAGTCAAAGACTTTGGCGTAGTCAATNCACAGAGTCGGACACGACTGAAGTGACTTAGCAGCGGCAGCAGCAGCAGTATTGTTGTTTTCTTGTTCAGCACCTAAGTCTTTGTGACCCCATGGACTGCAGCAAGCCATGCTTCCCTATCCTTCACTACCTTCCAGGGTTTGTTGAAATTCATGTCCGTTGAATCGGTGATGCTATCCAACTATCTATTCCTCTGTTACCCACTTCTCTTGCCTTCAGTCTTTTCCAGCTTCAGGGTCCTTCCCAATAAATTGGCTCTTTGAGTCAGGTGGCCAAAGTATTGGAGCTTCAACTTCAGCATCAGTATTTCTAATGAATATTCAGGGTTAATTTTCTTTAGGATTGACTAATTTGATTTCCTTGCAGTCCTAGGGACTCTCAAGAGTCTTCTTGAGTGCCACAATTCAACAGCGTCAATTCTCTGACTCTCAGTCTTCTTTATGGTCCAACTCTCATATCTGTACAAGATGACTGGAAAACTCACAGCCTTGACTATGGAGATTTTTGTCAGCAAAGTGATGTCTCTGCTTTTTAATATGCTGTCTAGGTTTCTCATAGCTTTCCTTTCAAGGAGCAAGTGTCTTTTAATCTCATGGCTGCAGTCACCATCTTCAGTGATTTTGGAGCCCAAGAAAATAAAATCTGCCACCATTCCCAATTTTTCGCCTTCTATTTGCCATGAAGTGATGAGACCAGATGCCATAATCTTAGTATTTTGAATGTGGAGTTTTAAGCCAGATTTTTCACTCTCCTCTTTCACCCTCATCAAAAGGTTGCTTAGCTCTTCTTTATTTCTGCCATTAGAGTGGTGTCATCTGCATACCTGAGGTTGTTGATATTTCTCCCAGAAATCGTGATTCCAGCTTGTGATTCATCCAGGCTGGCATTTCACATAATGTACTCTGCACATAAGTTAAATTAACAGGGTGACAATATACAGCTTTGTCATACTCCTTTCCCAATTATGAATCAATCCATTGTTCTATATCCAGTTCTGTTACTTCTTGACCTGCATACAGGTTTCTCAGGAAACAGGTAAGATTGTCTGGTATTCTTGTCTCTTGAAGAATTTTCCATAGTTTGTTGTGATCCACACAGTCAAAGACTTTGGCGTAGTCAATGAAGCCAAAGTAGTTGTTTTTCTGGAACTCTCTTGCTTTTTCTGTGATCCCACAAACGTTGGCAATTTCATCTCTGGTTCCTCTGCCTTTTTTAAACCTAGCTTGCACATCTAGAAGTTCTCGATTCACGTACTACTGAAGCCTAGCTTGAAGGATTTTGAGCATTACCTTGTGAGCAAGTAAGATGAGCACAATTGTATGGTAGTTCAAACATTCCTCAGCATTGTCCTTCTTCGGGATTGGAATGAAAACTGACATTTTCCAGTCCTGTGGCCACTGTTGAGTTTCCCAAATTTGCTAGCACATTGAGTACAACACTTTAATGACATTATCTTTTAAGCTTTTAAATAGCTCAGCTGAAATTCCATCACCTACACTAGCTTTGTTCACAGTATTGCTTCCTAAGGCCCACTTGACTTCATACTGCAGGATGTCTGGCTCTAGGTAAATGACCACAACATCGTGGTCATCTGGGTCATTAAGACTTTATAAGACTTTTTTTGCATAGTTCTACTGTGTATTCTTGCCATCTCTTCTTAATCTCTTCTGCTTCTGTTAAATCCATACCATTTTTGTGTTTTATTGTGCACATCCTTGCAAGAAATATTCCTTTGATATCTTCAAAGATAGAGATCTCTTGTCTTTCCCATACTATTGTTTCCCTCTATTTCTTTGCATTGTTCACTTAAGAAGGCTTTCTTATCTTTCCTTGCTATCCTCTGGAACTGTGCATTTAGATGGGTGTATCCTTCCCTTTCTCCTTTGCCTTTCACTTCTCTTCTTTTCTCAGCTATTTACTAGTGTGTATCTGTTGAAGCCAAACCCCTAACTTACTCCTTCTACTCCCTTGCCCAGGTATCTTGATTTCTCAGTTTCAAATTCTAGGGTGTAATTGTGCTATCAGAATTGAGAATCCCTTTTCATCTCTCACAATGTAATCATAAAGTGGATATCCTAGAGAGGAATTCATCTGAGGGTATAGTATAAGTGTATTTCAACTAAATCTTGTGGAAGTGATCTAACAGTGAGTTGCTCCTGGAGAAGTGAGTGGCTGGTGTCCGGAGCAGGGAGCTGATTTCAGGAGAAAGGGAAGGAGGAGCCTGGGAGAGGACACAGGGATCCAAAGCCTCATTTCAAACACAGGAGCCAAGAAACCTTCAAGTTTCCCAGTGCTGAAATCATGTATCCTGGTTGATGGAATGCTCAGGGTAAGGAGAGACCACAGCAGATACCATACAGCACAGTAAAAGGGCAATGATGTTTTCCTATGAAGATTAGGATAGGAAAGAGCCATAACCTGTGTCTAGAAAAATAAAATATTTTCTAGTCATTCTATAGGCATGAGAAAAATGTGATTAAGATTTCAGTTGGATTATTTTTTCTGAATATATAAAATTATTCTAAATTCTTCTGTTATTTATCTGGAAGATTTCACAGTTGAGCTTCACAAAGAACATTAAAACAAATAATAAAGTGGGAAGTTTTGTTCTAAAAACTATAAAGATAACATTAAAAAAATATTCATGTGGAAACTGAAAAAAATTATTGAAAAAGAAGAGTCATCTCCAAACATTATATAAACACAAACTCATGTTCACTCACACTCTTTCAATGAACTTTGCACAATCCAACCCTCACTATTCTCTCTACAAAGCAAAATGATTGATGCCTAGAATCTAGAGCACTCAAGGATTGAGATATATACACACACACTCTGTTGCACTAAAAGTCATTTGTTTTCCAAGTCAGTGATGTGTCTACAATCTGTTAATGCAGTTGATTTTGTATTATAATTACTTCATTTTATTATTGTGAAGGACAAGTGAAATATGGGTGTGTAAGGAGTTATTGCTGTACTGAAAACTATATTGAATTCTATACACAGACTACCAAACCAAACCACTAAAAATAAAAATCATAAAAATATACAAGGATCTTGATCTTAATTAGTTTATGCAACTTGTCTCTCTCCACCTTAGAGTAAATCCAGAAGATATCTGAATGTGGTATGGGTGTAGTTTACATAAGAAGGAAAATTGAGCACTCCAATCAATGGACACATACCCTGGAATCATGTTAAAAGACTGACAGATAAATTCAATGAGTGAAGTATTCAAGGAGGGTAAGTGCCACACTTTTCATCATGCTTTCCTTTAATCAGTTTTTCTGATTTACCAATTAACTGATAAGTATCAGGAGATTCAGAAAAATGACTTCTCTCTCTCAAACACACACATATCTTATACAATAGATAAACCACCACAACCTAATAAGGAAAGAATAAATTATTCACAAAACCACTGAGGGAACAATAGATTATTTTCTAGAAAAACACCATAAAATATCATTTTATACTTTATGAAAAACTCAAATGTCAATGAATTTAATAAAACAAACTATAAAAACAAAATTGTGCTTAGATGACAAATGAAAGGGTATTGAAATGGACAAAGTTTTTCATAATATAAAAGCACAGAGGGAAAATTATTAGAATTTTAAATGTCTGAGTAAGACTCAATAAACAAAATTAAGTAATAAAGTTGCCAGCCAGATGGAAAATTGTAACAAGTGGGCAGGCAAAGGGGTAATATCTTTAACTTGAAAAAGCTGTTAGAGGTCAATTATATAAGTATCAAATTCTCAATATAAAAATGAAGACATTATACTAAGAAAACATTCAAATAAGAAAAAAGATAAACCAAAAGAAAAATATTCAGTCAAAAATAATTGTATATCTTTAAAGGAAATACACAGGATAACATTTTGCCTGTGAAGTTGANTTTATATAAGTATCAAATTCTCAATATAAAAATGAAGACATTATACTAAGAAAACATTCAAATAAGAAAAAAGATAAACCAAAAGAAAAATATTCAGTCAAAAATAATTGTATATCTTTAAAGGAAATACACAGGATAACATTTTGCCTGTGAAGTTGAGAAGGAAAAATTATAATGCTATCAAGAAGGCTGTGTGATACTCTCATGACCTATCAGTGGGAGTCAGTTGGTATATCTATTCACAAAACTAATCTGTCAATATTTATCAAGAACTTTTAAAAAACTGCCATATACTTTGATTCTACAATTTAACACCAAAAACTGTCTTAGAAAATAATTATTTAGATAGTCTGTTATGAAGATATTTACTATGAAAACATGCTATTTATGAAAGAGAAAAACTAAATGTAGCTTAAAACTCCAATCAAAGGGAAAGGATCCATCTAATCCATCATTAAATGGTTTAATGCATCACTAATTTATGTCCATCTATTAGGCAATCACTTTAAAATGTCATGTTTTTAAATCCTAAAATTCCTCTCTTCTTGTTATTTTTTTAATGGGCACAAAATATGTAGACAATAAGATCCCAATGCACTAAAGAAATGTGTGTATGTTTATGTATGTGTTTGTGTGAATAGAAAGCATACCAGAAGAAAACACACAAAATAATATTATTATCTCAGTAGTCTTATTAAGGGTGTATTTTCTTTTTATTTTCATTGTTTTTTGCATATATTTTAAGAATTAATTTTTGAAACAGTTCTATGTTCACAGTTAAATTGAGAGGAAGATACAGAGATTTTCCATATACTCCCTGTCCCTACACATGAATAGCTTCCTAACATCTCCCACCAGAGTGGTACATTAGCAAATGTAACAACAACAGATGAACCTACGTTGAAACATCATTATCACCCAAAGTTATCCATCATAGTATAAAATAGAGTATTTTCATTGCCCTAAAAATTCTTTGCACTCCCATCTGTTTATCCCTGCCTTCCCATCCATGGCCGCTGTCANACATTAGCAAATGTAACAACAACAGATGAACCTACGTTGAAACATCATTATCACCCAAAGTTATCCATCATAGTATAAAATAGAGTATTTTCATTGCCCTAAAAATTCTTTGCACTCCCATCTGTTTATCCCTGCCTTCCCATCCATGGCCGCTGTCAATCTCCAAGGTCTGGCTTTTCCAGAATACCATATGGTTGGAATCATGCAATGTGTAACCTTTTAAGACTGGCTTCTTTAATTTAGTAATACTTATCTAAGATATGTCTTGATACTTCATTTATTCTTAGTACTGAGTAATATCCTGTTGTCCAGATGTACCAGTTTATCCATTTAGTACTGAGGGGCTTCATGATTGGTTCCAAGTTTGGGCATCTATTTTTTTTTTTAATTCATTTATTTTAATTGGAGGATAATTACTTTACAATATCGTATTTGTTTTGCCATACATCAATATGAATCCACCACGGGTGTACGTACACGTGTTCCCCATCCTGAACCCCCCTCCCTCCTCCCTTCCCATACCATCCCTCTGGGTCATCCCAGTGCACCAGCCCCAAGCATCCTGTATCATGCATCGAACCTGGACTGGTGATTCATTTCACATATGATATTATGCATGTTTCAGTGCCATTCTCCCAAATCATCCCACCTTCTCNTTTCAAATGTTTAGCCAGTTGTCTTAGTGTCCTTTATTGGATAAACCATTACTTTAAGGTTGTATAATGTTTTTAGATTTTTTATCAGATATCTGTGCATTTTTTTAAATTTAGGTGTGTTAAGATTTACGTACCATACATTTTACAGTTAGAAGAGTTTTAGCGAATGTATGCAATTTTGTAGCCACCACTCCAATCAAGATATAGAAAACTTCCATCATCCTTCCAAGTTCCCTCATACTCTTTTATAGTACACCCCCTTCCCTGATCCTGTACCCTTGCAACCTCTGATCTGTTTTCTATCCATAAGATTTTGCCTTTTCCTGAACATTATATAAATGGAATCATGATTAAAGTGAATGGTGAAAGTGTTAGTCACTCAGTTATGTTTTACTCTTTGTGGCCACATAGAATGTAGCCTGCCAGGCTCCTCTGTCCATGGGGTTTTCCAGGCAAGAAAACTGGAGTGGGTTGCCATTTCCTTCTCCAGGGGATCTTCCCAACCCAGGAATCAAACCTAGGTCTCCTGCNTCAGCAACAGTCCTTCCAGTGTATATTTAGTATTGACTGGTTTGATCTCCTTGCTGTCCAAGCGACTCTCAAGAGTGTTCTCCAACACCATAATTTGAAAGCATCAATTATTCAGCACTCAGCCTTCCTTATGGTCCAACTCTCACATCCCCACATGACTACTGGAAAAACCATAGTTCTGACTATATGGACCTTTGTTGGCAAAGTGATATATCTGTGCTTTTTAATATGCTGTCTAGGTTTGTCATAGCTTTCCTTCCAAGAAGCAAACATCTTTTAATTTCATGGCTGCAGTCACCATCCGAATTAATTTTGGAGCCAAATAAAATCTGCCACTGTCATAAACTTGTAATAATCACGTGAAAGAAAATAAAGTGCCTGGCATCCAGTATGTGGTTAATTGTGCTGGTTCTCTCTATCCTAGTCCTCATCCACCTCCCTGATGTGTACCTCTTTGATTTGGAAAAGTGAGGTTCTTACATTTGCTCTGCCTCCGGCTAGTGTCTTACTGGGACCCTAAGAAGGCATAACACATGTGTAAAAAGTACTGTGTAAATTGTGTTTTGCAACCATAAAGGAACAACTCTTGTTTTGGCAGACCACTGGAGTGATAGCTAGGGTCAAGATGGAGGGGAAGAAAGGGAAGGGATGGTAGTTGGATTCTCTGAGCAAGGAAGGTTATCAGCAGTACCCTGTTAACACTGAGGGTCAAATGGCAGGGGAACTTTGCAAAGCTTGGCTTGCGTTACCAGAGAGGTGTTGTTTCCATGGAGGTCTGAGCTTCAGGTGCAGCCTGCCCTTAGGTGGACCAGGTGAGGGATCTGGAAGACCTGGGCCCTAGAGGGACATGGCTTTTCAGGAGGAGCTTGTCTGATCTTGAAGAGGAATCAAATAGCACAGTAGGACCAGAAGGCAAGTTGGAGTTGCGTTGGTTGAGGTAAAGACGGAGACTAAGTGATTCCGTTACGGTTGCAAAGTACAGATGCTTTCATACACAGCATCTCATGGGTAATATGTGTGCTGCATGTCATTATTCCTGTAGAGGAACTTGCATGTGAAGAGCTAGAGGCTCAGAGAGGTGAAAGGGCTTGCCCAAGACTACAGAGTTTGTAAGTGGTGAAGCTGAAATGCTGGCTTGGGTCTGTCTGCCTTCAGAGCTTTTTAGGAGTCAACTTTAAATAGTAACGACATCTTTTCCTTTACACTTGCAAAACATATTGAATCCTCCCAACACTCCTTCTAAAATATTTTTAATTTGAAATAATTTTAGGCTCATGTAGAATTTGCAAAAATAATACAATTCTCAGGTACTCCTCATGGCTTCCCCCAATGATAGCATCTTACATAATCACAGTATAAGTAAGAACACTAGGAACTGACATTGCCACCATTCTAGTAACTAAACTAGAGATCTTATTTGGATTTCAGCCGTTTTTACAAGGACATACTTTGTGCATGTGTGTATGTGTGTACCAGAATTTTTATCGTATCCATAGATTTATGGAACCACTACCACAATCAGGATACAGAACTATTCAATCACCCCCACAACTCCCTCACGCTCCCCTTTTATAGTCCTGCCCTTCCTTACCTGCTCCCCTGGTGACCACTGATCTGGTTTCCATCTCTCTAATTTTGTCATTTTGAGAATGTCATATAAATGGAGACACACAGTATGTAACCTTTTGAGATGGGCTTTTTTCACTCTGGATAATTCTCTGGAGATTCATCCAGGTTGTTGTGTGGCTCAATTTGTTCCTTTTTATTGCTGAGTAACATCCCTTGGTGTGTTAGTTCCTAGGGCTGCTGTAACACAGTACCACAGACGGGGTGGCTTAAAACAACGGAAATGTATTTTCTCACAGTTCTGGAGACCAGAAGTCGGAAATCAAGGTGTCAGCAGGGCCATGCTCCCTCAGAAGGCCCTAGGGAAGAATCTTTCCTTGTTTCCTCCTAGATTCTGCTGTTAGCAACGCTTGGCGTTCCTGGTTTGCAGGTACGCTCACTACTCCATCATCACGTGGTCTTCTCATGAGGACACTGGTCGCTGGATTTCAGGATTCCCTTTGTCCAGCATGACCTGATCTTTTTTATTTTTTAATATAAATTTATTTATTTTAATTGGAGGCTAATTACTTTACAATATTGTATTGGTTTTGCCATACATCAACATGAATCCTCCACAGATATACACATGTTCCCCATCCTGAACCCCCTTCCCTCCTCCCTCCCCATACCGTCCCTCTGGGTCGTCCCAGTGCACCAGCCCCAAGCATCCAGTGTCATCTGTTGAACCTGGACTGGCGATTCGTTTCATATATGATATTATACATGTTTCAATGCCATTCTCCCAAATCATCCCACCCTCTCCCTCTCCCTCAGAGTCCAAAAGCCTTCTATACATCTGTGCCTCTTTTGCTGTCTCGCATACAGGGTTATCGTTACCATCTTTCTAAACTCCATATATATGCATTACTATACTGTATCAGTGTTTTTCTTTCTGGCTTACTTCACTCTGTATAATAGGCTCCAGCTTCATCCACCTCATTAGAACTGATTCAAATGCATTCTTTTTAATGGCTGAGTAATACTCCATTGTGTATATGTACCACAGCTTTCTTATCCATTCATCTGCTGATGGACATCTAGGTTGCTTCCATGTCCTGGCTATTATAAACAGTGCTGTGATGAACATTGGGGTACACGTGTCTCTTTCAATTCTGGTTTCCTCAGTGTGTATGCTCAGGAGTGGGATTGCTGGGTCATAAGGCAGTTCTATTTCCAGTTTTTTAAGGAATCTCCACATTATTCTCCATAGTGGNGACATCTAGATTGCTTCCATGTCCTGGCTATTATAAACAGTGCTGTGATGAACATTGGGGTACACGTGTGTCTTTCAATTCTGGTTTCCTTGGTGTGTGTATGCCCAGCAGTGGGATTGCTGGGTCATGAGGCAGTTCTATTGAATAAAGCTGCAATAAACATCCATATGCAGCTTTGTGTGTACACGTAAGTTTTCAATTCCTTTGGGCAAATACAAAAGAATGCAATTGCTGTATCACATTGTAAGAGTATGTTTACTTTTGTAAGAATTTGCCAAACTGTTTTCCTGAGTGGTTATACTATTTTCCATCCTCACCAACAACAAGAGACTTTCTATTGTTCCACATATTCTTCAGCATTCAATGAACTATTCTGTCTTTTGACCATATTAATATGTATTATGTTATTTCATGATTATTTTAATTCACATTTCCTTGATGGCATATCAGGTGGGGCATCTTTTCATATGCTTTCATGCCATCTGTATCTGTTCTTTGGCAAGGTGTCTGTTAAGGTTTTGTCCTTTTTTTGATTGAGTTATTTGTTTTCTTATTGTCGAGTTCTATGAGTTCTTTGTACATTTTTTACAGCAGTCCTTGGTCAGATGTGTCTTTTGCAAATCTTTCCCCCAGTCTTTGGCTTATCTTCTCATTCTCCTGACATTGTCTATCACAGAGCAAAAGTCTTTAATGAAGTCTAAATTTATTGTCTTATTTCTTTCATGGATCATGACTTCATTGTTTTATCTAAAAAGTCATTGCCATACCCAAGGTCATCTTCTAGGAGTTTTATACTTTTACATTTTATGTTTAGGCCTATATCTTGAGTTAATTTTCATAAAAAGCTTATGTCTACATCTAGATTTTTCATGTGCATTGTTTTATTGCATTGTTTTTCCTTCTTTGTCAAAGATCAGTTGACTAGATTTATGTGGATCTATTTCTGAGCCCATTGACGGTTCCATTGAGTTATGTGTCTATTTTTCCCCCAATAACACAGTCTTGATTACTATAACTTTACAGTAAGTCTAGATGTCAGATGGTCTCATTCTGCCAACTTTTTTATTCCCCTTCAATATTGTGTTTGCTATCATGGATCTTTTGTTTCTCCATATAAACTTAAGAATTAGTTTGCCAATATCCACAATTACTTGCTGGGATTTTGATTGGGAATGCACTGACTCTATAGATTAAGTTGGGAAGAAGCAACATTTTAACAACATTGAATTTTCCTATCCACAAACATGAAATATCTATTTAGTTAGTTCTTTGATGCCATTAATCAGAGTTTTATTGTTTCCTCACAGATTTTATACATATTGTATTTATATCTAAGTGTTTCATTCTAGGGGATGTTAATATAAATGATAATGCATGTTTAATTTAAAATTCTACTAGTTTATTGCTGGTATTTAGGAAAGCAATTGACTTTCGTATATTACCATTGTGTCCTGACATCTTGCAGGAATCATTTATTAGTTCTACGACTTCTGTTTCTTTTCCTTGTCTTACTGCATTAGCTCGTATGTCCAGTATAATGTCAAAAATGAATGGCGAGAAGGGATATCCTTACTTTGTTCTTGATCATAGTGGAAAGTCTTTAAGTTTATCATCATTAAATATGTCAGTGTCTAACCCCTTCTTGATTACTCTCTGGAACCTCCCTAGTCAGTGTTCCAGGGTATAGAAGTTCACTCTTTGGGCCACATAAATGAAGCTTTGAAGTTAAAATAGCAAAGGTTCCTACCAGTTTCCTCTGTCCTAAAGCTGTTGCCATTCTTGAATGAATCTTGAAAAATGCAAGTCCATTTTTCATCCTCTCAGACCAACTTTTCCGAATATTCTTTGTGGCAAGTTTCACTCAGCTAAAATTCCAGCTCTCTACATTTGCTGTGTGGTTTCCTTGAGTCATTCTCCAGATATCTGTCTTCCCATCACTGTGTCTCCCTGATGCCTATTAAGGTCAAATTTGAAAATGAAACAGAATCTCCAGTAATAAATCTCTGATAAGAAGAAACATACTCTATGCTGCTCTCAGCATTTTCTCATTGTGCATGTGACTAGAAGCGGGGTTGAGTGGAAAAAGAAAGGATTTATTTTACTATGTTTAGTAATTGCCTGAGGATTAAACAGTAGTGGAGATACATTATCTCCTTTGTTCAAAAGTCAAACATTTTAACTGATTGCACACGACCAGGGTTTCC
This sequence comes from Neotragus pygmaeus, assembly GCA_006410875.1. Taxonomy (NCBI): domain Eukaryota; kingdom Metazoa; phylum Chordata; class Mammalia; order Artiodactyla; family Bovidae; genus Neotragus; species Neotragus pygmaeus. Next base: position 903,715 of record SJYV01011282.1, read on the forward strand.
TACATTGACATTTTCCTGAAAGGCTGCTGGTGGGGGAATAGCAGGACATATTAAGCTCCTGGTGCTGTAAGATAAAGAGGTTCATTGGCCTAGCAGTTTAGCCATGTAATAAATCTTTAGAAAGTGTGTGTTTGGGTCATACCCCTCCCTTCAGAGTGTATAATGTCACGTTAACTTGGTATGGTAGCTGTTAGCAGAAACATGGTGAAGAAGCCATAAAATGTGATTTATACCTTATTACCAAAGCAGCTAATAATTACAGTGTTGAATGGGGACACTGAGAGGAATGGTGGAAAGGGCAGAGTGAAAACAAGATGAATGTGAGGTATGACATACATAGTCATGAAATATGGGGACTGTGGAATGTTGAACCTGACAGTGGGCTTCCATTAATAAAGGGACAATTGGTGATGATAGTTGTGGACAATCAGAATTTCCTAAAGGGCATGTGTACTTAAGAAAAATTATCAAGAGGGCATTGAAAAAGCCTTAAGCAGGATGCAATATATATATTGCTTCCTAACAAAATCCTTGCTTTACATGAGTTAAAAGAATAGTCTGTCAGTGGGGAAAGATTGGAGGTTAATTGTTATCCTGCAGTTTGGATGCCTACAGTGGGGCTGCCTTAAACAGAGATGTTGAATGCTGTGGCCCTTTTACTTACCGCATATAAAACTAGCAGGAATGGTAGGCAAGTTATACTGCCTTCCTTTACCAAAACTCACATGTTTGTGAATTTCACGCTTTGTTTTCTTATGTTAGAAGGTGATAGAGCCTCTCTAAATCTATCTGCCTTACACACATGTACACACACACATACACATGTTGTGAGATTTTTTTTATTATTTATTCTTCTTTTACCTTTTTACTTTCAACAATTTTCTTCCCTAATTTTTCCTTCACATTGTCATCCTGGGTATAGATTAGATGTCAAAGGTAGAAGACATCACCTTGGGAAATAAGGAAATCCTAAATTCAGTAGGATTTTCCTTTGACTGTGTGGATCATAACAAACTGTAGAAAATTCTGAGGGAGATGGGAATAGCAGACCACCTGACCTGCCTCCTGAGAAATCTGTATGCAGGTCAAGATGCAACAGTTAGAAGAGAACATGGAACAACAGACTGGTTTCAGATTGGGAAAGGAGTACGTCAAGGCTGTATATTGTCACCCTGATTATTGAACTTGTATGCAGAGTACGTCATGTGAAATGCAAGGCTGGATGAAGCACAAGCTGAAATCAAGATTGCTGGGAGAAATATCAATAACCTCAGATATGCAGATGACAATCACGCTTATAGCAGAAAGTGAAGAAAAAATTGAAGAGCCTTTTGATGAAAATGAAAAAGGAAAGTGAAAAAGTTGGCTTAAAACTCAACACTCAAAAAACTAAGATCATGGAATCCAGTCCCACCACTTCATGTCAAGTAGATGGGGACACAGTGCAAGCAGTGATAGAGCCTATTTTCTTGGGCTCCAAAATCATTGCAGATGGTGACTGCAGCCATGAAATTAAAAGACACTTACTCCTTGGAAGAAAAGCTAGGACAAACCTAGCCGCTGGTACTGAAGCTAAGTCACTTCAGTCGTGTCTGACTCTGACCCCATAGATGGCAGCCCATCAGGCTCCTCTGTCCCTGGGATTCTCCAGGCAAGAATAGTGAAGTGAGTTGCCATTTCCTTCTCCAACACATGAAAGTGAATAGTGAAAGTGAAGTTGCTCAGTTGTGTCTGACTCTTCTCAACCCCATGGACTGTAGCCTACCGGGCTCCTCCATCCATGGGATTTTCCAGGCAACAGTACTGGAGTGCAAGGACAAAGCTAGACAACATATTAAAAAGCAGACACATCACTTTACTGACAAAGGTCCATATAGTTAAACCTATGGTTTTTCCAGTTGTCATCTTTGGATGTGAGAGTTGGATGATAAAGAAAGCTGAGCACTGAAGAATTGATGTTTTTAAACTGTGGTGTTGGAGAAAACTTTTGAGAGTCCCTTGGACTGCAAGGAGATCAAGCCAGTCAATCCTAACGGAAATCAGTCCTGAATATTCATTGGAAGGACTGATGCTGAAGCTGAAACCCCAATACTTTGGCCACCTGATGTGAAGAACTAACTCATTTGAAAAGACCCTGATGCTGGGAAAGATTGTAAGCAGGAGGAGAAAGGGATGACAGAGGATGAGATGGTTGGATGGTATCATTGACTCAATGGACCATGAGTTTGAGCAAGCTCAGGGAGTTGGTAATGGACAGGGAAGNAACTCATTTGAAAAGACCCTGATGCTGGGAAAGATTGTAAGCAGGAGGAGAAAGGGATGACAGAGGATGAGATGGTTGGATGGTATCATTGACTCAATGGACCATGAGTTTGAGCAAGCTCAGGGAGTTGGTAATGGACAGGGAAGCCTGGTCTGCTGCAGTCCATGGGGTCGCAAAGAATTGGATGCAACTGAGCAACCGAATTGAACTGAACTGAACTTCAGTAATGTAGAGGCACATGGCACATGATCAGGTCCAGAGGGCAGAGTTAAGATTGCAGTTCTTTTCAAACCAACAGTAAAGTGTTGTTTGCAGAATAAGTAGTCAGTCAAATGTTGGCAACTTTGCATGAAAAAATGTAGTGACACCAAACTGCACTCTTTCACACCAGACATGATACAAATAATAATATAAATTTAAATATGCTTAGTGATGCAAAAAAGTATTACTTTTATGTATCTACATATTTAAATACATTTCAAAAATATTTTATATAAAGAAGTAGGAAGTACACTTTGATGCATACTTTATTTTTATGAAGCAGCATTTTCATTTGAAAGAATATCTGAGAGATGGCAGTTATTCAGACTTGGATATATGGTAGACAGGTTCTCAAAAATACACTTGTCACTTCAAGGAAAACAACTGGCAGTATTGTTTATAACAAAATTTGAGCATTTAAGCCAAAATTAAAATTTTGGAAAATGTGTATCTGCCACAGTGAGCTAGACAGTATCCCCAAATTTACAGTGATTGTAGGTAAGATTTGATGGTAATATTAAGAGGAAAGATTTTTTTATGATTGATAAAACATGGCAAAATTAACTCAGTAAGTCAATATTTCCCAAATGGCCAATGCATGATGCTACAAAATCTTAAATTATTAAAAGTCTATTTAAAATATCAATTAGGTCAGATCATGCAACTAACCTTTAAGAAGCTATCACCGATCACGTTTTGGTACAGTATCAAAGAAGAGCCACAGTTATCCAAAAAGATGAAAAAAACTCCTTTGTCTTTCTACTACCAATCTGTATAAGGCTGGGTTTTCTTTATATATATCAACCAAGAGAACACATCACAACAGATTTTATACAGAAGTAGAAGAAAAGATTCCAGGTGTTTTATTTTAAGCCAGACATAAGAGGTTTGCAAAAATTAAGGCAATAACATCGTCTCACTATTTTTTTTGTTCCATAAAATACATAATATTTTTCATGATATATTATTTTTGATATGCTTCTCATTTTACATTAGCTTAATTAGCAAAAAAATATGTTTAGATCTCATTTTTAATCATTAATACTAATATGGCACCTAATGATAGACATTGTTCATATAAGCAAAAATTTGCGGGGTCCTTAATAATTTTTTAAAGTGTAAAGGGAGCATAATATAAAAGAATTTGAGGACAATTGAATTATATGAATAAATGATGAAAATTGAATTTTGACTTACTATTTTTACTTTAGCTATCATTCATATAAAAAGTTTAGATTAATCAAATTTTTAATTTAAAAAATTATAATAATAACAAAGATAATAAATGTTCATTGACCCAGCTTCTAGCTAACAACTTTATTTATATTGCGGGTGTATGACTGTCTGAATGTTTCTGTCCTCCAGTAAATTCATATGTTAAATCCTAACCCCTAAAGTTGTGGTATTAGGAGATGGAGACTTTGAGAGATGATAAGAGCATAAGGGTGGAGCCCACGTGAACTGAATTAGTGTCCTGGTGAATGAGATTCCAGAGAACTTCCTCTCCCTCCTCTGCTGTATGAGGACGTATTTAGAAGACATATTTAGTCTCTGACCTAGGAAGCAAGTCCTCACCAGAAACAGAATATTCTGCCTTGATGTTGGACTTCCCAGTCCCCAGAAGTATGAGAAATAAATTTCTGTTGTTTATAGGTCTCTTGATGAAAGTGAAAGAGGAGAGTGAAAAAGTTGGCTTAAAACTTAGCTTTCAGAAAACTAATATCAGAGCATCTGGTCCCATCACTTCATGGCAAATAGATGGGGAAACAATGGAAACAGTGACAGACTTTATTTTGGGGGGCTTCAAAATCACTGCAGATGGTGATTGCAGCCATGAAATTAAAAGATGCTTGCTCCTTGGAAGAAAAGCCAGGACAAACCTAGACAGCATGTTANGGGAAAGATTGAAGGCAGAAGCAGAAGGGGATGACAGAGGATGAGATGGTTGAATGGCATCACCGAGCCAATGGACATGAGTTTGGGTAAACTTCGGGAGTTGGTGATGGACAGGGAGGCCTGACTTGCTCCATTCCATGGGGTCGCAAAGAGTTGAACACGACTGAGTGGCTGAACTGAACTGAACTGAACCCTACATTGTTTTCATGATCCACGAAGCTTTAGATAGTTTACAGATTCTGATAGCTGCATAGTATCCCATCATATGTGTCAACGACTTTTTACCAGACATTCCTGGTTTTCTCCTAATCACTGTTATCACCACAATACAATAAACAAGCCCAAACATCAAATATTATGAGCCACAGTTTTTTAAAGGTCTATTTTCAGGAAGATATTTCTGAATCAGAAGATGCATCATTATCAATGTTATTAAGTATTACTAGAGAGTTTTTCAGAATGAATATAAAATTATGGACTATTACCAGTTCTTACATAAGGATTAACATTGTTGGCATTTCTCAGCAACACTGAGTATTGTACATCTTTCCAGGTTTCCCTACTGTATTAGATTTAATCATGGTTTTAACTTGAATTATGCTAATTACAAAGGTGGCTCAGTAGGTAAAGAATTCGCCTGCAATGCAGGAGATGCTGGAGACAAAAGTTTTATCCTTGGGTTGGGAAGACTCTCTGGAGGAGGGCATTGCAACCCACTTCAGTATTCTTGCATGGAGAATGCCATGGACACAGGGGCCTGACAGGCTATCATACATATGGTCGCAAAGAGTAGGACACGGCTGAAGTGACCGAGCACGCACCCACACATGCTAGTTATTATACATATGGAGCAGATCTTTCTCCACCTGCTAGCCATTTGGATTCCTCTTTCTTTGCCTTGTCCATGTTTAAATTGTTTCCATTTCTCTATGGCATTTTCTTTTTCTTATTGATTTCCAAGTGTTACTTTTATGTTGCAATATTAATTTTTAATGTTTTAAACATCTTCTCCTAGTCTATTATCCATTTATCTAAGATTCCTTCCTTCAAGAATAATGCTTACTTTAAACATAGTGAAATTCATCAATTTTTCAGGATTGAAAATTCCTGATTTTTGGATCTGGGTTATAAATTTTCATCCAAAAAACATAAAAATGAAGATATTCTCCTACAATTTCTACTACTAAGTTTTTTTTTTAATTTTGCTTTTTACATTTAATTCACCTGGATTTCACTTTTATATGTAATGAGTTCTATTTTTCCCATAGAGTGAGCCAGTTTCCCTAAGACTTTCCACTAAGCAATCTATTCTTTAGTCATTGACTTGTACTATTACTTTTATATCAGTTTTCATATATATCAGATCATCTATTTTACTGGATGGGTTCTATTGACTCCTGCACATTGCTTTTTAATCATTTTGATTTTGAAGTATTTCTTAGTATCTTGTGGAACAGTTATACTGCCCAGCAACCATCATCAAACTATGGGATCACTTTGATTTTCTTTTTCAAAATTTGGTTACCATAATTGGCACATTTATTTTTACATATCAATTTTGAAATCACTTTTATAAATTCCTTTTAAATATCTGCTTAAATTTTGCCCAGAATTGCATGGAATACATGGATTAATTTGGGAAGAATTGATATCAAGACATGTTAAATTGTCCCATCCGTGGACATGGTCTCTAGTTCTTTATTTATTCAGGTATTATTTTATGAATTTAAATAAGGATTTATATGTTTCTCCATTAATATTTTTTTCTCCTGTGCTTTTAAAATAGGTTAATTTCTAGGTATTTTATAGGTGCTATTGTTTTTATGAAACGAGTCTTCTTTTCTGGAAAGTTTTCACTCACTTTTAGTATTAAGAGGAGCTATTGATTTTTATGTGTTGATCTTATGTTTGGCAACTTGTTTATACTCATAATATCCAGTAAATGTGTTAATTCTATCAAGGTTTCTCTAAAAATAATTTTAGTATCTGAAAATAATAAAGTACTTGAGTCTCTTTCTTCTCAGACCACCTGACCTGCCTTTTGAGAAACCTATGTGCAGGTCAGAAAGCAACAGTTAGCACTGGACATGGAACAAGAGACTGGCTCCAAATAGGAAAAGGAGTACGTCAAGGCTGTATATTGTCACCCTGATTATTTAACTTCTGTGCAGAGTACATCCTGAGAAACGCTGGGCTGAAAGAAGCACAAGCTGAAATCAAGATTGCCAGGAGAAATATCAATAAGCTCATATATGCAGATGACACCACCCTTATGACAGAAAATGAGGAGGAACTAAAGAGCCTCTTGATGAAAGTGAAAGGGGAGAGTGAAAAAGTTGGCTTAAAGCTCAACATTCAGAAAA
>SJYV01011282.1:911517-924189 GCA_006410875.1 Neotragus pygmaeus
GTGAGAGTTGGACTGTGAAGAAAGCTGAGTGCCGAAGAATTGATGTTTTTGAACTGTGGTGTTGGAGAAGACTCTTGAGAGTCCCTTGGACTGCAAGGAGATCCAACCAGTCCATTCTGAAGGAGATCAGCCCTGGGTGTTCTTTGGAAGGAATGATGCTAAAGCTGAAACTCCAGTACTTTGGCCACCTCATGGGAAGAGTTGACTCATTGGAAAAGACTCTGATGCTGGGAGGGATTGTGGGCAGGAGGAGCAGGGGACGACCGAGGATGAGATGGCTGGATGGCATCACTGACTCGATGGACGTGAGTTTGAGTGAACTCCGGGAGCTGGTGATGGTCAGGGAGGCCTGGTGTGCTGCGATTCATGGAGTCGCAAAGAGTCGGACACAACTAAGCGACTGAACTGAACTGAGTCTCTTTCTTCTCAACCCTTTCTTCTTAACCTTTTTTATTTATCTTTCATGGCTTACTTCTTAAGCCAGGACTTTTGGGGTCTATGGTAAGAGTAGGATCATATGAAAGCAGGTATGCTTGACTTGCTACCTATGTTAAAAGAATATATTCAACATTTATTAATTAACATTGGTATTTATTGTAGCTTTTATTTTTTTTGGTAAAAGATTGTGTCAAGCCTGGAAAATGTCCTTCTAATCCTTTTCTTAAAATTTTATCATAGACATTGAACTTGAGCAATTTCTTCTAGAGCTTTGGAGATAATAATGTGATATTTTTCCCATTGGCCCATTTTTCTGCCGTTGATGAGTAAAACCGATACATTTTATCATGCAAAACTGTTTCAAATCATTGAAAAATCCTTGTTTTTAAGGATTAATAAAGCGAATAAGCTTTATTTTTTTTATAGCAGCTTTATATTCACAACAAAACTCAGTAGAAAGTACAAAGTTCCACAAATCCTCATCTCTACATACCAAAACCTCCTCCATCATGGACAACCTTACTGCAGTGGTACACTTGTTGCAATCAGTGAACCTATGATGACAAATCATTATCAGCCAAAGTTCATAGATTACATTTGAATACCCTGGCTTCCCTGGTGGCTCAGATGGTAAAGAGTCTGCCTGTAATGCAGAAGACCCAGGTTCAACCCCTGGGTCAGGAAGATTGCTGAAGAAGGGAATGGCAACCCACTCCGGTATTCTTGCCTGGAGAATCCCGTTGACAGAGGGACCTGGTGGGCCCGTGGGGGTCACAAGGAGTCAGACACAACTGGGCAACTAATCCTTGATGCATATTTGATGGATTTTTACAGATCCCATTGCAGTGTATCCCCCTTTGCAGGACCATACAAAGTATTCTCACTCTGAGAGTATAGTTCAAGTGGGAAACCTACAGCTTTCCAACCTGGTCATATCCTCTTCTCATTTCCCTCCTCCCTAAAGAAACTTCTTTTGCTTTTGCCTGAGAAAGAGCAGCCTTTCCCTGTAACAGAAACCTTTTTCAGGCTGTGTGTGTTGGGGGTGGGTATCCAGAGACTGATCTCATTGTTTTCTGCTCACCCCAGCACCCAGAGCTGCTGTTTTATACCCCTCAGAAGTAGAATCCTTGCTCATTTTCCTCCCCTCGAGTACTCGGTCCACTTCTGCTCCTGCCTGCTATTCTTTTCCCTTCCATATTTGTCTCTCCAAGAGTTTTTCACAGTTTTTAAGATCTGAGAGCAATCAACTCCTGTCTTGTTTTTGTTTCATCTCTAGAGTTGGTTTTGGCATCAAGAGCCAGCATCTTATATTAGTTCTCTTCTTGTCAGCCAAAGTAGAGATTTAAACTTTAGTTTGTTTGACTCCAAAACTCATGCTCTATGATGTCATAAATAGAGAGAGGACTCGGGGCATTAGAACAACTAGAATTCCAGATGCTATTTTGAAATGAGAAGCAAATAAGCAATAGACTCTCCTACAGAAATTCAAGGACACATATTTTTATTCTCTGACCCAGATGTAATAAAACTTCATTGCAGAAAATTTTGAAAACATGCTCTTATAAACTATAGATAACCATGATTTTATGGTATATTTCCTTCCAGTTTATTTGTATAAAATTTTTAAGGCAGAAGGAAAATCAATTTACATTTTTTCTTTAAAAAAAAAGAACAGCATAAAGAGAAAAGAAAAATCTGAGGACAGTTCAAAGGGAATCTCACTTCAACCTCAAATGCAGAGTGATATCCCACTGAGATCTTGGCAAGAATAGCATCCAGCTCCTCTGAAAAGTTCTACCTCATGCCAGTGATTAAAATAGTCATTCAAAATCCATGTCCTATGGCAATCTAAAATGAGTTTAAAAGAATCCCAAAAGTTTGTCTACTGTTAGGAGGCCCTTCTAATTTGTCCCCAGGTACACAGACCATGCCAATTTTATATCTACATATCTAGAGTCTGTTGCCTTATGTTTTGGAATTGATCTCCATCAGGACCTAGTTTCTTTGTACAGTTGCACATCCCAGCATTATACTTAGTTGCTTAATAGATAAATCCTACCTTAAAAAAAAAAAAAAAAACTTTAACAGTGATTTGAGAAACTTTCTACTGTAAGAGTACAGAAAAATTCAAATGAACTTTTTGGCCAACACAGTACTTTAAAAGAATTGTGATNAAAAAAAAAAAAAAAAAAAAAACTTTAACAGTGATTTGAGAAACTTTCTACTGTAAGAGTACAGAAAAATTCAAATGAACTTTTTGGCCAACACAGTACTTTAAAAGAATTGTGATTCAGTTTGTAATTAAAATATAAAAGAAGTCACAAATGCTTGTAGACCTTGACTTGTTTGGCACTCACTCACTGAACAAAATCCAAAGGAAAATTCAGGCCTTGGTGGTGTGCTAGAGGATTCACAATGAAGGTGGCTGAACGTCTTCTGAAAGTTTGATGTAGATGGTTGTACATTGTGCGTATCTTTATATACTCTAAAATTATGTGACTCCTCCTTAATCTCCCCTGTGACTATGATATAAACAAATGGTGAGGCAAAGATATGCAAAACACAATGCCAATGATTTCATGTGAGGCTGACCTGGTATTTTTTGCAGCTAAAAGGACAAGCAATAATGTGATTTGACTGATCTAAAATTTGATTAACATTATTCTCATTTTCCTACAGGAAAATGCATTTCCAGGGAGCCCAAGGCAGAGGAAACTTAACTCCTGCTTCCCATTTCTCTTTTTCATTTTTTTTTAAATATAAGAGTTTTATTGAGATTTGCATCCCATACAATTCACCCACTCAAAATCTTGAGTTCAATGGTTTTTGGTATATTTAGTCTTATGCAAGCTATCACTGCAGTCAATTTGGGGACATTTTCATGATCCCTAAAGGAAACCCTATATCTGTTATTAGTCACTCCCATTTCCCCAGCTTCTTCACCCCAAGTTCAGACAAGAACTTATTTACCTTCTATCTTTATAGACTTGTGTATTGTGGACTTTCAAATTGAAAAGAATTGTACAATGTGACATTTTTGCATCTGTCTTCTTAGCATAGTTCTGTCAAGATTCATCTTTATTTTAGCACATGCAATACTTCATCACTTTTCATCACCAAGTAATATTCCATTGTGAATAAGGCTAAGTGCCGAAGAATTGACGCTTTTGAAGTGTGGTGTTGGAAAAGACTCTTGAGAGTCCCTTGGACTGCAAGGAGATCCAACCAGTCCATTCTGAAGGAGATCAACCCTGGGATTTCTTTGGAAGAAATGATGCTAAAGCTGAAACTCCAGTACTTTGGCCACCTCATGCAAAGAGTTCACTCATTGGAAAAGACTCTGATGCTGGGAGGGATTGGGGGCAGGAGGAGCAGGGGACAACAGAGGATGAGATGGCTGGATGGCTTCACTTACTCGATGGCCGTGAGTCTGAGTGAACTCTGGGAGTTGGTGATGGACAGGGAGGCCTGGTGTGCTGCGATTCATGGGGTCACAAAGAGTCGGACACGACTGAGCGACTGAGCTGAACTGAACTGAATATTCCATTGTACAGGCATAGCACATGATTAATGTATCCATTCATCAGTTGATGTGCATCTGAATTATTTCCACTTTTTGGCTATTATGAATAATACTGCTATGAACATTTGGGTATAAGAATTTCTGTGAACAAATGCTGTCATTTCTCTTGGGTATATACCTAGTTGTAGAATTGCTGTGCCATACAGTAACTCTGCCTAAACTTTAGAGGAGCTTCTAGAGTTCCAGATTTTTTGATCTAGTTAATTCCTCATCCTTCAAAACACTTACAAAGGATGTCTTTGCAACCCTCCCTCTCCCACAACCCCCTGCTGACTACTTTAGCTCTCCTGTTATACCCAAGTGTTATAGCACTTGGTACTTCATAGCCATTGTGAAATTTGTGATTTCATAGTTACTTTAAGGTGAGCTCCATAAGGGCAAAGATAATATCTGTTTAGTTCATCATTGGTTACCCAGCCTGTGGCTCAGTGCCCACAGGTATTTATTGATAAAACTCAATACATAGCTACTGAAGGAATGAATGAATGAAATCAAAATTACTATTTTCTCTAACTTAAGGAACTGATACACCAAAACATTTTATTTCTTAACATATTTGATTTCTTTTTAAGCCTGGCATTTTTCAATAATGATATTTTCTAGCTAACCTTGCCCAATAAGTTTGAGATACATCATCCGGGAGTCATCAACTATACTGCCTTCAAAAATCAAGATATGTAATGAAATCACAGAACTAAAGAGTGAAACCCATAGATAATAGAAGGCTCAGGCCCAGGCCACACCTACATAAAAAAAAAACAACTTAGAATTTTTATTGAAGAATAGTTGATTTACAACCTTTCACCCCACCCTATCACATACCTACTTCAAGAACACAGTAGAATACAATCCTATTCCATTAACTTTCAAAGTGGTAAATCAAGATAACTAGATGCTATTGCTTTTCATCTTGCAATTGCACATGGTGGATAATTAAATATTATTTAGTCTGAATATAGTGAAAGTGAAGTTGCTCAGTCGTGTCCGACTCTTTGCGACCCCATGGACTATAGCCTACCAGGTTTCTCTGTCCATGGGATTTTCCAGGCAAGAATACTGGAGTGGGTTGCTATTTCCTTCTCCAGGAGATCTTCCCAACCCAGGGATCAAACCTGGGTCTCACGCATTATAGGCAGATGCTTTACCATCTGAGCCATCAGGGAAGTCTGAATATACTTTATCAATATATTAACTATTTATCTCAGTTAAAAAATATTGGAATTCACTTGCTACTGATTGTATAAATTGGTACAATATTCTTAGAGGGTGATTTGACTAGATTTTTAAGTGTGCATGTTTTTTGATCTGATTATCCACTTCTAGGACTTTATTTTTGAGAAATAAACCAAGAATTACATGTGTGTGAATATGTATACACACAAAGATTTTTGTTGCAATATTATTTTTACTAAGAGAAAATTAGAAATAAACTCTCATTCCAATAATTGATTAATGAAATAAATATTAACACAACTATTTAACTGAATATTTGTAGCTTCTATGACTGATGGTCTAGAAGTATAGGCATTGGCATGGAAACAGTCACCATATTGTTAAGTGAAAAATACAAGTTACCATGAAGTACACAGACATTTATACTCATAGTCTATAACAATTTTAATTTTTAAAAATCCCATAAGGATTTTAATATGAAAACTGAAGTCAAAATATTCCTTTACTCATATGACTTTAGGAATTTCATGGTTTTATTAGCAAAATAAATCATGTGAAAAATGAGCATGAAATTTAAAACGTAAAAGTATGTTGTTATAATATAATATATAGGCAGAAGACAGCATTTGGTTCTCAAAGCATTTCCCCTTCCTGATTATATCAGTGAGTTTTGAGAAACTTTTAGAGATGCTTCCCTGACTGCTTAAAAAATTCATCTTTGATTCTGGTATTTTGCTTTCTGGAAAAAAAAAAAAACTTTTTATTGAAGATATGTTACTATTAAGAGTTGAATAAAGAATTTGCGTTCTTTGATGATTTTTAAGTCTTCAAATATTGAGGGGGCAAGAATATGACTATGTTTTATTAAGATCTCAGTTGAGATTTTCTGGTTGAACTGATAATTACTAGTTGTGACAACCAAAGACCTTGTTAGGGTTCCAGCTGCCCTGACACCCCAGTTTCACCCCTCAGTGAAGGACGAGGATGCTTACAAGGGATTTACGGCAATCTGACTCCCTGATTGTCAAGTTTATCACCAGGTAGTAAGAAGTAGAAGGAACAAGTGCCCTCAACTATCAATTAAAATGAGGCGATGCACCTTAAGATTATTTAATTGAACAGGAAAAAAAATGAATATTTGCAGAATTAGAACCAGTCTGAGCTCTCCTATAACCTGTAATCCACGGACGCCATCAGAATGCCTCTGATGTAGATTGGGTTGGAACATGGAAACATACACTTCAATAATAGCAAATAGTATTTAGGGACTCGATGATTTGAGATTAAGTTGCCATTTAGATGGACCCTTTACCCTGAAGCTATCAGAACAGTGCAGCCAACAAATTTGTCTGTGAGGGGGAAGCAGAGGAAATGCATGGGGTCATTTGAAATTAAATCCCTTGCAGCTGACCCATGAGAGGTGCTGATGACTTCCAGATGGAGCTTTGTCCAGTTCCCATTGGCCAGATGTCTGGGTCTGTCCTGCAGGATTGTTTTGTATGTTGAGTTGGGGAACCATGGAAATAGCATCAAGATTGACCAAAGGTTTACCCTTGACATAAGAGCATTCCAGTCAGAGGTGTGGTCTATAGCTTGAAGCTTTTTCAGTGCACTGACTGGTTTCAAACTCTGGCTCTGTCTCACCAGAGCTCTGTGCCTTTGGGCAAATTATTTAAACTCTGAAGATTAGTTACCTCATCTATAAGATGGAGGTAATGAGAACACTGCTGTGAAGGAGCACAAAGATGATCCATGTTATGAGCTGACTCAATAGGACTTAAGAAACACTAGCCACTTCTAATTATGAATACCATTATCATCTTTCTACACACATTGACTGAGCACCTGTTATGTACCCCTAACTGCGTTCGCTGCTAAACATACAAAAATACATATAGCATCATTTTGACCTTCTGGAATGTTATTCAGTTATGGAAGATAGAAGAATAAATAAATAATTGCCTAAAGTGAATTTGAATGTTAATAGGAATATGAACACAGGTGCAGGATAGGGGAGAGAAAACCCACATTTACACACACTCACCATTGCTGCACCCTGACCTTATGCTAGACAATGCCATCTTACTATGTTTAACGCAGCCCCATAGACAGCCAAGATTCCCCCCACTTAAAGGTTAAGAAGCAAGCCAAAGTAATTTACCCATGCTCATATAACTTGAAGATGGCAAAATTTATCTTACCTTGTCCCTATTCTGTTCCACAAGCTACCTTCTGAGTATCAAGAAAGCCTGGATGGCAAGAAGTGGCAAAGATGGAGAAGAAGAGTCAGAGAAGTTTTCATAAGTGAAGTGAAAATTGCTATTCTTGATGGGGAAATGAATTCTCTAAATGGGTAAAGGGCATAAAACACAAAGCAGTGGAAATACTATGTTTAGAAGTATGCAAGTATGAAATAACAACATATCCAGAGAACTACAGTTCCATTAGGTCTAGAAAACAAGATTTGGTGTGAAGGTGGAGGTCTGTGAAGAACCAGAAAAAAATGAGTGTGATACTGTGAACGTCAGTGGGAAGCAGGTCACAAAAGGATACTGTTGGGTGCTCAGAAAGTGTGTATTTCTTTGAGCTTTTTGTCTAGTTATCTCCTGGGCTCAGCACAAGCCAAAGGGTGGCCGATCAGTGAATCTACAGCAGAAAGGAGAGGTGAGCTGGAGTTGATGTGAATTATGCAAAGATCCTGGCATCTCCAATGGCCCCAGAGGCAAAGAAAAGTGGGTTATCTGAATGCAATTCTTTCACAAATACATTCAATTCCATAGATAGTTATCAGGGGCTTCAGTAGTAGTTCAGACGGTAAAGAACCTGCCTGTAATGCAGGAAACCCAGGTTTGATTCCTGGTTCAGGAAGATCCCCTGGAGAAGGAAATGCCTACCCACTCCAGTATTGTTGCTTGGAGAAATCCATGGACAGAGGAGCTTGGTGAGTTACAGTCCACAGAGGTTGCAAAGAGTTGAACATGACTGAGCAACTAACACTTTCACTTTTTTCTTTTATTACGTAGCATGGCTGGTTCTGAGTGCCAGAGGTGTATATGCATGATCAGAACAAATTTCTATCTTCAATCACTGTACATCTTACTCAAGAGAAACACAGACTAAATGCCCTAAACAAGTAAATCATGCAGGATGGTGACAAGCGCCATAGAAAAATAGAGTAAAGTGGGATATATATGGAGTGGTTCAGGGAGGCCTCACTGAAGGAGACAAGAGAGCAACATTTGAAAGATGCAAGAGATGAGGCATGACTGGGAAAAGACGATTCTAAGCAGAGAGAATTTCTGAGCAGGCAATTCCTGAGGCAAGAACTCACCTTCCTTTCTCTTGAGGAAGAGAAAGGAAGTGACTGAAGGAATGTGAATGTCAAGGGGTCGGAGATGCCCCTGAGGTAAATGCAGAAGACATTGGAGGGATCTGAGCCAATGAGCGACATGGTCTGGCTTAGGTTTGGAAAAGTCCCACTTTGACTGCTGTGGTGGGAATAAACATGAATAACGATTTAAACCAAGAGTAGCTGGATGTCTCAAAGTTCATACTTCAGTGTCTAAATCAATGGCTCTCAAATGTTTTGACAGTGATCCATGGGAAGAAAGATGTCAGATACGATGACTAGTATCAATGCATACACCTGTGTAACTGACACAGTTATATACAAAATTATGTATATACCTGGCTAGATATATATTTTGAACTCAACCAAGTTACTGGATGCAGTTTTTCTTTCTTTTATCATGGAAGGAACGTTTTCAATTACAGCTGACATTTTTTGTGACTTTAGAGCACACCTATTGACCAAACCTTGCACCCAGCTCTGTGCTACTGGAGACAGCCAGGCAGTGCTTACATGGCTGGACCCATAATCATTCACTTCTTAATTTATCCTAGGAGCACATTATTTATATAACTTTGAGTGACCCTTTTTCAGGCTCTTAGCCACCCTTTGAACCCTTGCCCATGTATATTATCAACCTTTGGTTGATATGCTGAAATATTTGGATGCAGAGTTTATAGCAGAGACTAAAGCTAGGGGTGTCAAAACATGACAAGAAAGGCTTTTTCTTGTTTGATTTCTGGCAGGGATCAGAGTGGAAGTGATGGAAGGCTTGGGAAAGAGCCCAATCCTGTCAGTGATTCTAGCCAACTTGGCCGACTCCATAGGTTTAGAGGGTTCAGATGAGCTCTGTGTCCATAAACCTTTGAATACTTGCAGAGAAACTAATCTTACTGTGTGAACGTTTTTAAGGTTCAACACATCTAACTGCTATGGAGCCAAATTCCTAGCTCCAAGCAGACTCTCTACGCCCACCCCCTAACCCCAACAAAGGCATTGAACTCTACTCATCCAAGCCAAACCTAAACTTACAGAAAATGGCAAGAAGGTTGACAAGATTTCAGCCTAGACCTCACCTGCATTGAGACTGTTAAGTACCTGCTCTACTTTGGAGCATGTATACCCACCAAAACATCTGGAGGCTTTATTTGTCTGTGTTTTGTTTTCACGCATTTACAGCTAGTAGAGCTATGCAAGCTAAAAATGATCTCTATACCATATATCCTTTAAATGCAGAAATGTTTAACCTAGAAGAAGATTTAGGCTGATTTTTATTGTTATTTCCAGCAGATGAGGTTTTTGATTAAATTTTATAAGTGAACACTTCAAATAACTTGTGATCTACATCCACCCTATATAGTAAAATAACTTATGATCTACATATACTTTACATAGTAAAGTATTTTATGATTCAATTTCGATACCTGTATTATAATTCATCCCAGGCAAACCCTCAGTAAAAACAAGATTTTTCCCTTGGAGGGGACACATGTGTATCAATGGCTGATTCATGTTGATGCTTGACAGNTAACTTATGATCTACATATACTTTACATAGTAAAGTATTTTATGATTCAATTTCGATACCTGTATTATAATTCATCCCAGGCAAACCCTCAGTAAAAACAAGATTTTTCCCTTGGAGGGGACACATGTGTATCAATGGCTGATTCATGTTGATGCTTGACAGAAACCAATACAATTCTGTAAAGCAATTATACTTCAATTAAAAAATTAAAAAAAAAAAAACAAGATTTTCCAGAGAAAGTATGCTATCTGACAGTGTGTCATGCTGAGTAAAGAAGGAGATGATCTAGGAAAGAAAATGAGCTTAATTTTTTTTTTCTAAATTTCTTGTTTTACCTTACATAGATCTCAGATATTTATCTTAGGTCTTTGCAGAGGTCTGTGTAAGCACACATTTCCTTGAGAGTGTTCTTATTGAAACCACATTTCCATTTTTTATGTCCCTGGCATTAGTATGCCCATGAGGCTGGCTCAGGATCAGGAATATGTCACACATCCCCGCCACATTTCCTGAGTGAGTTCAGGGTCTCAGTTGTAGCTGTAGTTTCTCTAAACTGTAGACACATTCAAGAAAGACCACGTCTGATGACCAGAGCATAACCATCAATGTCCTCTTATTCTGGCAGGCACTTCCTTGAGGCATGTCTTAGATGCCCAATACTGTCAAAGAGTCCTCTGGATCTGTGTATCTTCCAACTTTGGTCAGCAGGACGGTTGGCCTTCATTCCCTAACACATCCCAAATGTAGAAATAGGTCACAGGAAGTGGCCCCGCCTGGCTAAAAGCACAAAGCATTTACTAGAGAAGAAAAGTAGGAAGATAGTTTACTGGGGCTTCCTTGTCTCCCATATCCAGGATCTCTGGCCAATGCAATCTCTGCAGCACTGAACTTCACATGTTTAAACACATTTTATCTTATTTTGCTTATTTTGGCTACAGCATGTGGGAATCTTAATTCCCTGATCAGGATTAAACTTGTGCCCCCCGCATTGGAAGTGCAGAGCATTAATCATTGGACCACTGGGAAGTCCCTTAACTTCATATTTCAAGTATCAATAATGTAAAAAGTTTATTGAAACTTGCAAGCTACAAACATCTAAGAAAAATCAAACCAAAGAATCAGGATAAGGTAAACACTGTGTNGACCAACACACGACCTCCATGCCCTTAGTTCAGCCATGTGGGAATGCTTACAGTTCTCAGTTGTTTCCTTGTCATCAGAGCCACACACTAGTGGGTGATGACCTTTGCAGTTAAGCTTTTTTTTCCCTTACAGTGAACTTAAAAGAATTAAGATAGAAATTTCTATGCTTATAACTATATAAAAAATGGGACTTGCCTTCAGGGTTTTGCGTTTCAATAAAGAAGGGAAGGAACATAATCTTTGGGTAATTAAAGAATATTTCTACTTATTTATAAGTACACCTGGTCCACTTATTTTTAGATTACTTACCTGGCCACTATTTGAGTTTACTTGGCTATTATCTGAGTAGGTATTTGAGTTTTCAGGCCCCTTGATGAGACATGACATATTAATAAACAATGTGTGTAATCAAGCGAAGGTGTTACCCCCTATTTAAGGACTGGATTGATGGTCTTCTGAATTAGGTAAAATGTGGGGCTTGAGCTAGACTTAGAAATAATCTAACTGCTAAGAGAAAATTATAAGAAAGATATTCTAGGTGGGAAGAATTTGTGAGGGCAGGTTATTGGCAACTAACAAAACAAATCTGTTGGTTGTCTTTGAGTTAAAGGGACACAATATGTTGTTCTTTGATCCACATGCAACAGGTGTTTAGGTTGTAAGATACATAGTAAACTAATGATCTATTTTGCTTTTAATTCTTTTACTTCTATTAATATTTTGGGAGTGTCTACTTTGGGCACTGCTCTTTTTTCCAGATTAATTACCAAATGAAGTTAAGAGTGATATCCATACCAAGAATGTCATTAATTAACAGTACATCATTTTCAGTAAACCTTAATCAGTAATTGCACATTCTATGGTGGTGTACCCTATTGTTGTATATGTTGGAGTACACTGGATTTGGCTGAAGTGCAGATGTTCAAAACTCTGAGCTGTGTGAAAATTTATGTTCCCTGTTCTGAAAGTATCTAGGCGAAGTAAATGCGTAATGTCATTATAGATGAACCTTAACCAGAACAAATGGAAGTATTGATTTCTGCGCTGTGGGTATGGTTATTTGCATTACAAAAGGCTTCACCAAAATGTTTCTTTAGGAGCTAACTTGATATAGTTCAACATGATTTTGTATTCATATGTTCAAGAAAAGGAAGTGCTTTCTTGAGTGTAATTGCATTGTGTTTCCTCCTCCCTCGTTATTTTAGGTTTTTTTGCCCTCCTCCTTGTGTATATCTTATGGGCAGTGGCTGGAAGAAAAAAAAAGAACAAATGGAACGCGATGGTTGTTCAGAACAAGAATCTCAACCATGTGCATTTATTGGAATAGGAAATAGTGACCAAGAAATGCAGCAACTGAACTTGGAAGGAAAGGTAAGTTTACATGGTTCCCTGTAAAGAGTACCATGATACCATAATGTAGTTTTCTTGTTTTTGTAATGGTGATTTTTTTTTTTTTTT